>CM038121.1:614991-871889 GCA_001642375.2 Mentha longifolia | reverse complement strand
GTAGTCGATGTAGGAGTCTTGGTTGCCTTGGTGAAGAAGTCTCTTATTCTTAGTTGGGCCGAGCTACTTGGGCCGAGCTTAACTTTCGGGGCCCAATTGGGCCTGATGCTTTGGGCCTAGGTGCTGGGCCATATCCTATCAGCGAAATACCCAAAAACAATAGACGGTGAAAAAAGAACAGACAAACAACCAACCATATTCAAGCTATATAGGATCTAGCATCCTTTCTCTATAAGGCTTCTTAAACTTGATTAAATTCTTCGAAAAATATACTTCCTCTGTCCCAAGATTCTTGACACCTTTCTTTTTGGCATTTTCGGCATGTATTTCCACGCTTCTCGGTGATGGGTTTTAAAATGAATTTTTGAGGTATTTTTCTTTTTATGGGATACTACAAAAGAAAAATACCTCAAAAATTCATTTTAAAACCCATCACCGAGAAGCGTGGAAATGCGTGCTGAAAATGCCAAAAAGAAAGGTGTCAAGAATCTTGGGACAGAGGAAGTAACTCCACTATCTCCCTTTGATTTCTTTAGTGATTCTCTCTTTGTTCAAGTTCTCTTTGTGAAACATCATCTGATTCCTCCACTTCTAGCATACCCAAATCATACACACTCAAACACTGACGGCGAAACTCTTCCCAAAAATAACATTAAGCATACCCTAGCTTTGGATAAAATGCTCCTTCACACGATTTGGAGAGACTATACATACCTTGCACCAATTGAAGATCTCGCTTCAGATCATGTCCACCATCTTGCACCCGATGAAAAGGTGTTCGGTTGTCTCCACCACTTGCTAACATACCACACAATTTGCTTCATCATCTGACTGTAGCCTCCATGTTGTCGCAGACACTTTAGAAGGAGCATAATTTAACCAAACCATAAATTAAAAAAACCTTTCCCCTTGATCCCATCTCGCTTCTCCCGTTCTTGTGGGATTTCAAGATGTTATAGGCATGTCTCATTGTTCCCAATCCAACTCCATCCGCCCTTCGCACCTTCAATGGACATAAACTTGCTGATCAAGACCGTTAAACTATTAAAGACATCGATTTCTTAACTAAAAAGCTCTATTCTCTATGCCCACTTCCACTCCCACGCCCCTTCCACCCATTCGCCCATATCCGCAATGGCACACTTTTTGTTTGAACTCAGCTAGTACAATCTTGGGTAAAGTAATATGGGCGAAGAATCACCCACCTACACCCCTTGTTAGAAATAAGTATCCTACCCTGATGAAAACGCCGATCGAAGGCGATTTAATTTGCCATACGGACCCAAATTGGTTATGATAATTAATGTAATTAAATCATATAATGAATCAAGAGATTATATCTTCCAATGTGCCGACGGAGAAGACTACAGGTCTAGTCTTCTGAATTGTATCTCGATCTCGAATCCAGAGGATGAGTGGTCTACTAGAACGGATTTGGAACTTGGATCTTGCACTTAGATAAAGAACTCGATTATTCTCCTTTCCTCCTTAGTGTTGCTATCTCCCATCTCTCTCTACCTCCCTAGATTTGATTATTAAATTATATTTAAGGTTGTGTGCACACTTAGTATATATAGTGCACACATAAGCCCATAATTGGCTCAAAAGGAGGACAGACGGCCACTTATAGTCCAGTGCTATGAGTGGCACTCCAAGGGGCCCAATAAGAGCCACTGGACTCTTATTTGTGCTTTGATCCATTCCGGAGAGTATTAGGCCAGTTCAGGGACCAGATTCCAGACAGAGTTGGGCCTTAACTAATTAGATTACTTATGTTCACCCCTGTAACACTAATTTAACTTAGAGCAATGATTCATTCCACTAAATAATCAACTACTGAACTACTGCCCTGTCCTGATTACGTAGTCGGGGCTGGTATTTTGCTTAGAGAGATCTTCGTGTTTAAGAATCTTGATATCTGTTAAATTATTAAAGCACACCTGACTACTCTTAATTAATTAACTTCTTATTATCCTCAAGAAGTACATGTCCAAGTTTTTATTATACCTGAACTTAATCAGCCTACAGGACTTGCTATAATAATCATTGTGAACTCTCTAAGGGGATATCTCAACCTATAACGGGCACGGTGCCTCGATATAACTATTGAGACATCATACGAGCCTACATGCCACCTAAGATACAAGGATAAGAGCTTAATGTGTCAAGCCCGTGCTGAGTAAGTCAAAGTGACAGTGCAGAACCCGTATATGCCTAATAGCTTATCGTGGTTAAGATTAACTGCTAAGTCCTGAGATCTATAGTTCATCACCTACTTAATAGAAGAACATATCTCGCTATGATTTTGTCAATACGTTCCACCATACGAGCAAAAACTAGTGATTAAGATCCATCACTACTGTTAATGTTGCAGTTTAAACCGATAACCTAAATTATCTCAACTGTGATAATAGTTTATATCTCATGAGTCTCTCGAACAATGTAATCCTCTCTAGACTAGTTGACACGTGTTCTAAAATATGACATAATGGACTTATTCTCTTTCACAATATTACTTCAGATAGGGATTGTAGAGTGGCTGAATTAATCTATGTACACACTAAAACTCTGGTTTTGGTTTATGTATATAAGATCCCAACATTCCCATCTCCACTTTTCTTTTCAAGGTGTTGCCCAAACCATTCACCTTTGATTCCACTACCATTATTAACCACGTCCTTCTACCACGTTGACCACCCCACTCTCAGTCTTATGGGGAGAACCTCGTTCTCATTCTTTTCTAGCCTCCCATGCAGAGACTCGATCACCGGAACCCATAATTGACACTTGCAAGTAAAAAAAAAAAAAAAATGCACAACCATTTTCCAATAAAGGCCTTATTAAAAAGTTGGGAAAATTATAATTTATATCCTAAACTATTGAACTTTTAACAAATATATCATGAACTATTGATAATTAAAATAAAACACACAAACTATATAAAATTTAACAAATATACTCCGTTTCACTTTTTATTGACGGAAATTTGACGTGTATCGCTAGATTTCAACATGGAATTTCTACTAAAATTTTATATTTCTTATATAAAAATGATATGACAGTTTTTTATTTAGAAAAAATAAAAAATAAAATTAACTGCTCTTACTCTTTTGACTTTTCAATTCATCATAAAATTCAACATTAGGGATGACAATCGAGTATGGCGGGCACGGATAGTAGCTATCCATACCCATACCTACAAACGAAAGCTGTACCCATACCCATACCCCGCGACCCATGACGGGTACAATCCGCCACCTACCCGCTACCCGTAGGGTATCCGCTAACCCGTCACTCGTCGAGTACCCGCCACGCGTCAGATACCTACTGACGAGCCCAATTTTGTGCTCTATTTTTGTTATGTTTTGAGTCTGCATTTAGGTCTAGTAGAGTAAATTTGCATAGTGTCTTGTGCTTGGGAGGGTACATTCTGGATTTAGGTACAGTGGGCAGATAGCAAGACAGACTGGGCAAGTTCAGGACATATTTGGGCAGATGGAGAAGAAGGCATGAGGAAAGCATAATGGGCCGAGCCTTGAAGAGAGATCGTGGGTTGTACGATGACCAGAGCGGGCTAGGGTTGAGCTATCGGATGAGGACGAGCTAATAAGGAAGGAAATTCACCTCAAGATTTTTTCCTATTTCAAGCATGATCAAGAAAGGCAACAAATCTACACATTAAGGCAAGTCCACCGAAGCAATCCTAGCAGCCGCCGATTATGGGCATGGTCCACGATCCGATCCACAAGTATAAATATGCATGCATCATTTCAAGCAACACACACACAAGTCTACACCGGAGCTACATATTTTACTTTTTTATTTATGCTTTCATTTTGAGTGTTGTGAGGAAGAACATGTTCTACGGGCAATTTACTTTTGTTTAGATGTTCTTGGCTGACGTTGGAGGCCCCACTTTGGTTTTTCAGTATTAATATATTTTCAGTACTTAGTTTAATTATGTCTTTCATTTCTTTAATGTTATTTACTTCTGAAGTATGGTAGGCTAGATCTATAAACCCGTCTTGGGCAAGATGATTTAACTGCAATGTAACTTAAATACTCGTGAGGTCATGGGTTTGGGCTTAATAGTATATTCATGTGTTCCCGAGTTTACTAGGTTCTGATTCTTAATTCATGTTGGGTTTGGTAGGGTATATGGCCAATATCAAATCGAGTCGAGCATGATTACATACAATACATGGGTAAAAAGTGTAGAGAGATCTCACTCCATATAGTATGAACTATCACAAATGTATGTGGTCGTAGGTTCATTAACCTACTATTGGCTATTTCAGGTTCACCATAAAACTAAATGTTGCTTGGGCAGATGCATGACAACTAGTCCTTGCATGTTGAAGTCTAAGTTAGGGAGTTCATGATTTGTACTCTATTCGGTAAGAGTGAATTGGGCATACTTGACAAGGCACGTGACGCGTGACAGTTTGGCTTGTGTGACCTATAACTGGATGATGCATGTTATATACGAATATATTAAGACCCATGATCGAGTGAAGTTACTTGTGATTAATGATGCTGCCCAGGATGGGTTTATCTTTTAATAACTATATTTCCTATTTGCCTTTATACACTCTCTTTATTTCTTTGTTATTTTGTGTGCGGCAGAGCCCACCCCCCTTAAATGTGACAACTAAGCCCAAAAGGATTGCTGAACTAACTCCCTGTAGGATCGACCCCATGCTTACCATTTCTATACTAGTTATAGGAGTTTGGGCATAAGCTTATAAATTTATTGATCGTGGCTAAACGACAGTCGAGTCAATTGGTGCCATTGCCGGGGAGTTGCGCTATTAGTAATTCTTTCACATTTTGTTTTTTAGGTGCGGGACTAGTGCATGATATTGAGGAATTGAGGCTTCAAGGAAGAGCTGGTGTTTGATCTTGAAGTTGAGAGAACCGCAAGGCAAAATCATGCATGAAAGAGACGCCTCGATCAACGAGCTCGTTGGGAAGAGGAGAAAAATCGAAGAAGGATGGAGAACTGCATTGGAGGATATGATAATGGAGGAAACAACAACAACAACCCTCCACCGCCTCCGTCTCCACCTCCAGCTGAGCGGACTTTAAGGGAGATGGTTTTCCCAGACAATGTGAATCTGTGTCCATTGGGCATAACACTACCTGGGCCTAGTGACGCAGAATAGGAACTGATGCATACCTTCTTATAGATCTTGCTGAAGTTTAGTGATATGCCTGGAGAGGACCCCAAACGTCACCTCCAGGATTTTGAAATGGTTTGCTATACGATCATAACACAAGAAACTATGGGAGAGTACATTAGACTATTAGCCTTCTCCTTCTCTCTACAAGAAGGAGTAAGAGAATGGCTATACACTTTGTCCAAAGGGACAGTCACAACTTGGGCACAGATGCAGCAAAGTTCCTAGAGAAGTATTATCCCGCTGCCCGTATACAAAATATGCGGAAGGGGATCAACTCGATCAAGATGGGCGAGGGAGAAACCTTCTATGACTATTGGGAAAGATACAAGTAGCTATTGGCCAAGACACCGCAACATCAAATCCCAGAGCATGATTTGATTCAATACTTCATGACCGGATTAAGAGCTCAAGAGAGGGCATGGGTAAACTCAGCATGCGGAGGTTCAGTTTTGAACAATTGCCCAACCAAGCATTTAAGTTATTTGCAGATATGGCTGAGGAATCAAGGGATAGACAAGTGGAATTGCCCAAGGGGGCTATAACTGACACTTTATCAGCGTTAGACGCCAAGCTGAACAAGATTTGCTCAATTCTTGAGCAATTAGTGATGAACATAAGTGGAAACCAAAGGAAGGTTTTACGGGTATGTCAGCTATGTTTCACCACCACGCACGTAATAGATGAGTGCCCAGAACTTGCCATGGAGGAAGTCAAGATACTTTGGCATAACCCAGGAAATGGTGGCAATGGAGGCAATGAGCATAGGAATTATGATCCGAACTCCCAATTCTACAATCCAAGGTGGAGAGATCATGAGAACTTAAAGTACAACAACAACAACTACCTTGGCCCTAAGCCTCAGTATCAACAGTCGCAACAGCAAGGGCAAGCACCGCCACAACATAGATTTTTCTTATCCGATATGGTGAACACTATGGCTAGTGAGAGTGTCAAGAATCAAGCAGAAAATGAGAAGTTCAAGCAGGAAACAAGGAATGGCTTCCAAAACATGAGTGCCCAGATAGCTCAACTTATACAAGTGGTAAGCAAGTTGGAAAAAAGGCAAGGCGAGTTACCTCCTCAAGTAGAGGTAAACAATGCTCAAGTGAACTTAGTAACCACAAGGAACAGACTCAAATAGTCCGAAAGAGAGATGTTAGTGGATGAGCCTGATGAGGTCCGTGATGAAGAGGAAACAAGTGTTATGGGCAAGCTAGAAAAAAAGAATGATGAAGAAGAACCAGTGATACCTCGCCCAAACCAAAGGCCCCTTTTCCAGGAAGGTTGGCCAGAACCAAAGAAGCTGAGGAAATGAGCAAGATGTATCGCATCTTTAAGAAAGTGGAGATCAACATTCCACTACTCACTGCAATGCGTTCTATGCCCATATGCACAAAGTTTTTGAAAGAATTGTGTACCAGGAAAGTCAAGTTCACCGACGATGTAAAATTTCAGGTGGGAGAACACATTTCAGCTATCCTGGGCAAGGAGATACTTACTAAGTGTGGAGACCCAGGGATGTTCTATATACCCTGCGTAATTGGGATGATGAAGATTGAAAAGGCCATATTAGATCTTGGGGCGTCTATCAATGTCATGCCCTTATCCATGTACCAAGATCTCAACATAGGACTTCTTAAGCCTACACGAGTGGTGATCCAACTGGTGGACAAGTCCAATGTATATCCTGAAGGTATACTTGAGGACGTCTTGGTCAAGATGGAAGATCTAATCTTTCCAGCCGACTTCTATGTGCTGGATATGAGAGGATCATATCAAAAGTTGCCAGTAATGCTGTTGGGCAAACCCTTCCTAAAAATAGCACTCACAATGATTGATTGTGGTACAGGCAAGCTGACTTGCCAATTCGCTGGAGAAACGGTCACCTTCGATATCTTCACGGCAAAGAGGTATCCTCAAGACACAGAGACGGTGGACTATATGTACACGGTGGATAACATTATGGAGGACACATTGACCAAGATCATATCTAGTGACATGCTAGATATGGTAATACAAAGGAGCATATTAGATGATGAGGAATGCCCAAGGGAGGTGAACCAGCTTAAGGCAGAGGCAGATCAAAGACAATACTACAGAGATGAATTGCCCCAGATAAGGAATGAGGAAAAACTAGTGCCTTCACTTATTAAGGCACCAAAGTTGCAGCTGAAGACTCTGCCCAAGCACTTGAAGTACATTTTCCTGGGAGAGAATGACACATTGCCCATAATCATAAATGCCGACCTGAGCATCATACAAGAGTAGTAGTTAAAAAGTATGATCCAGAAGTACAAGATAACAATTGGATGGACCTTGGCCGATATCAAAAGCTTAAGCCCAACCATATGTCTTCATCATATCTTGTTGAAAAAGAGGCAAACCCGGTTCCTGATCAACAAAGGAAGCTCAACCAAGCCATGAAGGAAGTAGTTTTGAAGGAGGTATTGAAGCTGCTAGACCAGAACATTATATACCCGATTTCTAACAGCAAGTGGGTCAGTCCGGTCCACGTTGTGCCCAAGAAATTGGGCAAACAGATGGTTGAGAATGAAAAGAAAGAAATGGTGGCCACCCGAATCCAACGGGATGACGGGTTTACATTGACTACATGAAGCTGAACAAAGTCACTCCAAATGATCACTTCCATCTGCCCTTCATTGACCAAATGCTTTAGCATTTGGCGGGAAATGAGTACTTTTATTTATTGGATGGGTACTCGGGATACATGTAGATCAATGTTGCCCTAGAGGACCAGAGCATGACCACATTCATGTGCCTTTTGACACTTTTGCTTATCGAAGGATGCCATTTGGGTCATGCAATGTTCCTGGAACTTTTCAGCATTGTATGATGAGTATTTTCTCCGATCTCTTGGAGAAAAGTATCGAGGTATTCATGGATGATTTCATGGTATATGGGAAGAGCTTCGATACTTGCTTCATCAATATAGAGCAAGTGCTACAACACTGCGTTGAAAAGAATCTCATACTCAATTATGAGAAGTGTCACTTCATGGTCAAGGGAGGGATAGTCATTGGGCATGTTGTATTTGGAAGAGGAATAGAAGTACGTGACTCGGTCAAATGAAACACCTTCAAGGTAAATAGACAGTGATTAAAGATCTACTATGGGCAAGATAAAGTCTACAAGGAGGGACTTGAGGTCCTTGATGAATGAGTGTACTGAAAATGGAGCAAGACGTCGTGCCTACGATGATAACTAGAGCGCTAACCAGGAGGCAAACTGGTATGTTTTCTTTTTTATTTTAATTCAGTAAGTGTCGGAGGAAGCATCTGCACACTTTGCCCAAGGCAAAGTGTGTGTGTGTGTGCGGCCTCTTTGTTTTGTTTCTTTGTATTTTTGATCAGCCTCTGCATATTTTGCCTAAGGCAAAGTGTGTGTGTGTGGGGATCCATTTTGATTTTATTTTAAGTTGTACTAATAAGCCGAGAAGTGTTGTTTTCCTCGCAAGGAAGTTTTTCTGTTTTCTGTTTGTAGCGTATGGGCATAGCGGTAGCGGATGATATGTTTGGACAAAGGGGGCAATTGTGTTCGGATAAGGAAAGAAATCCCCTAAGATCTCTATCAACTCACACGTCTGATTCTGTCAGAACGTGTGCCTTAAGTTTCGCCACAACTTCCTATAACCACCATTATCACCCAAATTTGAAATTCAAATCAAAACCTACCTACTACCCCATAAAACCACTGCAACTCCCTTATCCCCTCTATGCTATGGTAGGAACTCGACCTAAGAACAAATTTTGCATCCCTCACGGAACAAAAATTGATCTCACTGGCGATTCACCACCACCACAACCAAAAACTTCCAAGAAACCGAGAAAAAAACCAGTCATGACGTCCCCAAGCAAATCCGCAGCCAAAAACCCCTCTCCATCGAAGACCAAAACCCCTTTGGTCGTCGAACCTATCGTCATCGTCCCGCCTGAACAACATGCAACCTTAAAGGCTGCCGGAAAAGAAGAAGACCCCCTGCCCAACGATCAAGAGCAGGAAGAAGAGTATGAAGGAGAGCAAAAGGGCAAGGATGAACTGAACATCAACGAATTGGCTGGCGAGGAGGAGGAAGAACCAGCGGCGGACATGGCCATAGAAGAAAGCAGCGAGAAGGTGCCATAGTCTGCTCCAGCAAAGCACAAGATGAAGTCCACGGCCACTACTCATCCGACGAAGCGACAGAAAGCAGTACCTTCTGACGCCGGCTCTTCACTAGTAACCGCTGAGGAATGATCCACCCTCACTTTAAGTGTAATGGAGATGCAATAATAATCGATTGAGTAATCGAGTCGAACCACAAGGAATGCTATGGCGTGAGAATTTCAACTAGTAATCTAGCTATTTAACTACTATCCAAGCTACCGAATGTCATGTTTTTGTGTTTTATATAAGCTAATAATCAAATGAAATGACAATTAAGCAAGAAACAACCAAGTAACAAACGATTGAAATCAATAAGAGAAAGTATGGTTCCAAATATAATCCGACTTTCACTAGAGAAATAGGTTTTGGAATTTGCAAGGATAAACCGATTTAATCTAATTCATACGGGAGTTCTTTATAGGATATACACCAACTCTTTTCTCAAGCAATTGATGTAAGTAGATTAACCTATGACATCTATCTCCGCTAGGTCTCAAGATGCATAAATCAACTCCAAATAGCTCAATTAATATCTAGAATCTCCTATTAGCAAGAATTACTAATATGTTGTGATTTGATGCCAAGTGTTATGAACTAAAGCCTACTAAGCTTTTAATCAAACACCTTGTATGCACTCAATGATGGCCAATCAATCATGCACTAAAATCAAGTCCCAAACCACAAGACATATGAATTAGAAGGCAAATCCAACTACAATATCCAAAAACCTATTAATCTAGATCATGTCTTCATATATTTGAAACCAAAAGAAATTTAGCTAGGCATAATTAAAGGAAATAAACCATAAAAAGTAAATAAAACCATGCTTAAAAGAAAGAAAATTTAATAAGGAAGAAAAAGATGGTCTTGAATTGCAATTCCAATGAGTATAGCTCCACAAATCTTGAATTTACCAAAAAGGAAAAGAGGGAAATGTAACTAGGGTTCTTAGATATTAAAATGTATAAAAATTACATCAAAAAGGGAAGAATTTGGGGTTAAATACATTGAAAATCGTGTTTGGGTCGAACTGGGATGAAATGGGACGAACCGGGGCGAAACGGTGCGAACCGGGGGCATTTTCGCGCAACCGGCGGTCCATGGCCGGGGCACCGGCGGTCCAGTGGACTGCCGGTCTGAACCGCCGGCCTCTCTGTGGTGTTCGGCGGCCTGGGTGCGGTGAACCGGCGGCCCAATGGACCACCGGTTTGGGTCGCCGGTTTGCCGCCCATCCGTCCTCTCTTGCGCAATGTTTTCGTTTTCGCTCGTTCTCTCTCGTCCGAACTCCGATTCTCGATCCGCTTTTTTGCTACGGCTTCCTAACGAACTCCTCTTCAACATGGAATGATCAAAGTTGCCAAATGAGTTCTTCATAAACCTGAAAAAAGACACAAAGAGACTCGAGAGAACGAGGAAAACATAAACGAACTTGAACTAGTGAAAACCTAACTTTATAAATTCAAATTTCACATTCTTAACCCTAGGTTTCACCCTAATTAAGCTCGATTCTTTCTCATTTGTAGCCTCCGATCCTTAGCCACATGAATGCTCTTTCCAATTCTAACAAAAATGGATCGAAAACCGAAAAGAAACGAGAAAAGTAGAATATATGCTACAAGTTAAGAAACCCTAGCATTTCTAACCTTTAAGCACATGAATCGAGACTTAAACACGCGCAAAACACACTCAACATGTACATAAAATACATGTTAATCACTCCCCCAAACTTAAGCCGTTGTTCGTCCCGAACAATGAAACGAACAATCAAAACACTTAACACGTATGGGATGTGCATTTCAAGTTCATCGATGCCTCATTTCACTTCAAAACCGTTTTAAACTCAAGGAAATCATCAAGTCAAGCCAAACACTCATGAAATTACTCACTCTCCTAGTATAGAACTCAATCACATAAGCACATTCGACTCTAGACCTCACAAGAAACATGTGTATCACTCGATCACTCAATATATGGAAAAGGTAAGCATTCATCGAAATCATGCAATACAAAACTTTGACCATAAGCTTGCCTATCAACTCAAGTTTCTAATACTACAATGCATGCATAAATTAGGATAAAAAAGGTCTTTATTTAGCTTGTAATGTAGGGACATTGGTTAAGGTAGGAAATTTTTAGGCTAAGTGACTTAAATTTTCATCCAAGCACCCTTACCCCTTTCTTCTCCTTCCAAAGTATGAATTTCTTCATCTTCCACCTTATCCAACCCCTTTTTATCAAATGAACCCAAGCTTCTATCAAAATTCTAAAGAAACACTCCTTTATACTCTTATTCTTTTCTTTTTTCTTTTTTTTTTCTTTTTTTCTTTTTTTTCTTTTTTTCTTTTTTTCTTTTTTATTTTTAATTTTTTTAATTTTCATAAGAACTTTGTTCTTGTTCTTTTCTTTTCTAACTTTGAGCTTATAGGAGTGTTCTTTCAACTCAAAACCAATCTCAAGACCCTTCACCATCACTACCCATTTTTCATGACTTTTCAACTTCACCAAGGTTCCCTTAACCATCCTTCACCCCCTATCATCCGGTTCAAGAAGAAAAGGATATATTCAAGGCTCAAAATGGGACGACAATGGTAATGAAAGATAGGTTAGTGTTTAGGGAAATTGGGCTATGCAATGATGGCCTAAAATCATCTCCTAATCATGCACACATGTAACATTTATAACAAGAGTATCAAGGCAAGTTCTAGTAAAGCACATGCAATGCAAGATCAAGCTCTCAAGAAAGGATATTACTATGTAAAATGCATAGTTTTAGGCTCAAAATCCTCTCAAGCTTTTTGTCTAGAGCCTAAGTACCTAAGATCAATCCTTCATGCCATTCAAGTGAAGTAATCTAATCATGCTTGACTTTGACTTGAAAATTTTCAAAATATTTCATCATTTTCATCAATCATCGGCATCTCACTTGAAAACACTAGAGCAAATCAACACGATCATTTCACACTCAAGCATGCAAACATTCATTCACTTAAAATTTTTCCTTTCTTAAAAATTTCGCATTCAAAACCACAAACTCAACCACAAACTCATGAAAAATATTCATTTAACCCTAATTCATCCCCAAATGCACAAAATAAAACACAAACTTTCAAACAAATTCAAAAACCATCAAACAAATTCATCGAATAACACAATATCCTTCAAAATATCCCACCACTCAAACTCATCACCAAACAAATTCATCTCCCACAATCAACAACCAAACATTTTCTTCCACAATCCAAGCGAACATATCTCAATCAAGTAGACACAATCAAACCACAAGAGTGATATCAAATCACACTTTCAAACCAATCAAGAGAGGCAACACCCAACACAAGAAGCAAAGAAGCAAAAACAAAGGAGCAAAAGGCAAACATAATTAAAAGAATTGACAAGCATAAGAGATAAGTAATTTAAATTCATTATCCTAACCCCCTCCCCCAAACTTATTTTAGAAAATAAATTCTAAAATTAGTTTGGAGGGAAAGATATATAATGAATTTAAATTACACTTACAACTTCTCCAAGCTATTGCGGGGGTGGCCTTGGCCAATGTGATACTCCCGAAAGCTCTCAAGGAGTGCTTCTATTCTCTCGCTTCTTTGTGCTTCTTCTAGTTGAGTAAGCCGCATGCAGGTCACCTCTTGCCTCATCACCGTGACTTGGGCCTCTAAATTCTTGAATCCACCTTCCATGTTGGACATTCGATCCTCAAGAGCATCGAATTTTTCATCATATAGTGGTTCACTTGAACCTTGCTCATTGTCAAAATTCTCCTCCTCCATTTCTTCATCTTCATCATCCCCTCGGTCTCTTTCAACACTTCTTCCATTAAGTGAATATTCAATTCCTTCACCTTGGTTAAAGATCTTTTCTCTCATAATCCAGGTGTGCTCATGGGTATCCATATACCAATTCATCCTCTCATGAAAATCCGTGACCAAAATGCTCATAGCATTTGGTAGAGGATAATTTTCATCCTTGAAAATGCGGAAGTAGTAAGGCGGGGAGCTTGAGTGAAGGAATCTTAAGCATCGAAGCTTGACAAAGTCGAGGAGAAAATCGCCTCTCATAGGAGTGTAGCCATTGAGATTAGGTCGAATCTTCCTTGCGATTGGAGTGAGCATGCCTCCAATATTGCATTTTCCAACTTCACCTTTGGCATGCTTCTTCACTTGGTTGAGAAAGAAATCACAAAAACTTATGCTTTTCTTGGTAAGCATAGCATGTAAGATAAACAAATCATCATTTCTCACTGATGTGTTCTCACTCCTTGCCATGACGGTGTGTGCTATAATCTTCAATACCATTCTCAACACCGGATTCCTAACCTCATTTGACTTTGAGAATCCCGCCTTAAATCCTTCCACCGCATTTGGAACGAGGGTACGCCAAATGGCTTGTACATTGAAATCTCTATCCACTATGCGATCACCACCATGAGGGAAGTTGAAAGCATTATCAATGTGTAGATAGCTCATCGTGTGCTTCTCTCCAAAGAGTTGAAATTTGATTGATTTGTTGATGCGCATGAATTCTCTATCAAATGTGCTTAGCATCTCTAAAACAATCTTCTCATAAGTCCGCCTATCTTGATTCTCACCATCTATAAGGCTTCCCCAACTAATGTTATCGAAAAGCTCCTTCACATTATCATAGAGACCGAGGGATTCCAAAACTTCCTTGGAAGGGAATCTTGTGACCTCAATTTTCTTCGTAACAAGACTTGCGAAAGCGGCCCTTTCCTCATTGTTGCTCAAGTGTAAATCATAAGATTCTGGGATCTTTGGATTGTTGCTTGATGTAGTAGACGATGGTCGAGATGAGGAGGATCCATCTTTCTTTCTCTTATGTGAATAGGTAACCAAGGCCTTAGGAGCCTTTTCTTTTCCTTTAGCTCCTTGATTCCTAAAGAAATGAGAAAATCCAAGTAAGATTCAACAATTTAAACCATGAACCTTCACACAACAATCACACATCATCTATCCATTACCCCCCACTTTGGCTTTTATTCATTCAAGAAAATGATTTCAAACAAACTTAGGCCAATGCAAGTGATTTTCCATAACTTCTTCAAGTATGAGCAAGTTTCAAGAGATTCAAATTCTTATGAATGAAATGCATTGCAAAAGAATTCATTGAATTTTCTCTTAATAACCATCAAAAATCAATTATCAACAAATTTTCTCCAATGCATAAAGAGACAAGATTTATAAGATAATTCATGCCCAACATTATCTCTATCATGCTTCCTAAAGAGAATAACCAAGGATTCCAATTCATACCAAATATCACATTTTTCATTCAAGAATTCTTCAAGATTTCAAGAAAAACCCTAGCAAGAATTTCTACTTAATTTATGAATTTACTAAGTAAATCAAGCAAATCAATTCATAGAAACCAAGTAGAAACTCACAAAAGCAAGGATATGAATCTCATTACCTCATTATCTTGAAGAATGTAGAAGAAATTCAAACTTCCACAAAGAAAAATGAATTTTCGTTTTTCAAGCTAATGTGGCTAAAAATGTGAAATTTTTGGTTCAAAATGTGGGTTTTGTGATGGGTAATGGACCTATGGAAGGATTTAGCTTGATTCCAACTGATTTGAGAGTAATTGAAGCAAGAAAAATGAAGATTGGGAGAGAAATGAGGTGGGTTTTAGAGTGAGAAAGTGGGTGTGAGGTTATCATCTAACAAAATGAAAGAAAAATAAAAATAGGGGGGGAGGGGGAGCAAGGGTGACCGGCGGTCCACGTGCCATGACCGGCAACCCACTGGACCGCCGGTGTGAACCGCCGAACAAGATAGAGGCTCCGGCGACCCACAGCTCCAAAACCGGCGACCCATTGGACCGCCGGTGTGGGCCGCCGGTTGCTCCCGAGCCACAATTCTTTTGGGCCGTTTTTCGGCCCTTCCAACCGGTGGGGCCGATTCCCGACCTTCAATCGAGACCCCCTAAACATATTTTTATACTTTTCTAATTTTTTAAATTTTAAATTTTAAATTTTTCTATTTTTTTTCATGGGTTTTTTTTCGAAATGAAACGAAAAATGAAACAAACGACTCAAAAATCGAAAATGAAATAAAAACTAAAGAAAACGAAAAGGAAAGGATACGTGTTGAGGTGCCTCTCAACTAGCGCTTTGTTTAATGTTGTTAGCTCGACATTACCTCCAAAATCAAGGGTCGTTGAGGTAGAAAACCGACTCCTCACAAGTCCTCTCCGGCTTGAAGTAAGGCTTGAGACGATGACCATTGGCAAGAAATTTGGAACCATCTTCCTTCAAGAGCTCAAAGGTGCCATTTTTGTTAGCCTTGTAGATCACATAAGGCCTGGTCCATCGAGACTTGAGTTTTCCCGGAAAAAGACGAAGTCTAGAATTAAAGAGCAACACCTCATCTCCTGGACCAAGTTCCTTCCTCCGAATGCCCATATCATGGAATCTCTTTGCCCTTTCCTTATAGATTCTAGAATTCTCATAGGCCTCGTTTCTCCATTCCTCCAACTCAATAAGATGATCAATGCGACTATATCCGGCTCCTTTGAAATCAAAGTTGATGGCTCGAGTAGCCCAATATGCTTGATGCTCGATTTCCAAAGGTAAATGACAAGACTTCCCAAATACAAGTTGAAAAGGTGACATACCAATGGGAGTCTTGTATGCCGTCCTATAAGCCCACAATGCATCATCGAGTTTGTTAGCCCAATCCTTCCTAGTGGTCACCGTTTTCTCCAAGATTTGCTTTATTTCCCAGTTTGCAAGCTCGGCTTGACCATTTGCTTGAGGATGATAGGGTGAAGTGATCTTGTGCTTCACTCCATACTTGGCAAGCACATTTCCTAGCCATTTGTTGTTAAAATAGGACCCCCCATCGCTAAGCAATGCTCTCGGAGTGCCAAACCGAGTCAAGATGTTCTTCTTGAGAAACTTGATCACCACTTTTGCATCATTTGTCGAGGTTAGAATGGCCTCGACCCATCTCGACACATACTCGATGGCAAGGAGAATATAGAAAAATCCACACGAAGTTGGAAAAGGGTCCATAAAGTCAATTCCCCACACATCGAACAACTCTACCTCAATCATCACATTTTGAGGCATCTCATCTCTCTTAGAGATGTTTCCTAACATTTGGCAACGATCACACGTCTTGACATATGCTTGACAATCCTTAAATATTGAATGCCAATAAAAACCACTTTGAAAAATCTTCATGGCCGTTCTATTTGCTCCGAAATGTCCACCACTTGGTCCATTGTGGCACTCCTTGATGATCTTTTGCCAATCAATCTCCATAACGCATCTCCGAATCACACCATTGGCACATCTTCTCCACAAATGAGGATCACTCCAATAATAGAAATTCACTTCACGGAGAAACTTCTTCTTAGCGTAATCCGTAGTGAGATTTGGAGGTAACTCATGAAGAACCAAGTAATTTGCATAATCCGCAAACCAACATTTATGAATCTTCAAAGCAAAGATAGTTAAACAAAAGAGCTTTTCATCGGGAAAACACTCACCAATTTCCCACTTGCCATCATCACCTTCAATTGGATCTTCAAGACGAGATAGATGATCCGCTATGACATTCTCACAACTTTTTCGATCACGAATCTCAACATCGAACTCTTGTAGAAGAAGAATCCAATGAATAAGGCGAGGTTTAGCATCCTTCTTGGCCATGAGTTGACGAATAGCCGTGTGATCTGAATACACAACGGTCTTGTTTCCAACAAGATAAGCTCGAAACTTATCAAATGCAAAGACAATAGCCAAGAATTCCCGTTCCGTGGTTGTGTAGTTTCTTTGGGCCGGATCCAAGGTCTTACTAGCATAATGAATAACTCGAAATACCTTGTCCTGGATTTGGCCTAACACAACTCCCAACGCCCAATCACTAGCATCACACATTAATATGATAGGGTCACTCCAACATGGGGTAATCAAGACGGGAGTTGATATCAAAGCATTCTTTAGAGTCTCAAATGCTTTTAAACACTTGTCATCAAACTCAAATTTAACATCCTTCTCCAAAAGAGAACATAGAGGTTTTGTGATCTTCGAGAAATCCCTTATGAATCTTCGATAAAACCCGGCATGACCAAGAAAACTCTGAATGGATTTCACATTGGTTGGTGGAGGTAGCTTCTCAATGGCAATGATCTTAGCTCTATCCACTTCCAATCCATCATAGGAGATCTTATGACCAAGCACAATTCCATCCTTGACCATGAAGTGACACTTTTCCCAATTGAGTACTAAAGACTTCTCTTCACATCTTTGCAACACAATAGAGAGGTTGTCTAGGCATGCATCAAAACTCGAGCCAAACACCGAAAAGTCATCCATAAACACTTCCATTATGTTTTCAATAAGACCATCAAAAATCGACATCATGCACCTTTGAAATGTAGCCGGGGCGTTGCACAAACCAAAAGGCATCCTCCGAAATGCAAACACTCCATAAGGACAAGTAAACGCCGTCTTGTGTTGGTTTTCAGGGGCTATCATGATTTGATTGTACCCCGAATACCCATCAAGGAAGCAATAATACTCGTACCCGGCCAATCTATCCAACATTTGGTCGATAAAAGGAAGAGGAAAATGATCCTTCCTTGTGGCTGCATTCAACGCCCTATAGTCGATGTAAACACGCCATCCGGTGGCCAATCTTGTAGCAATCATCTCATTCTTCTCATTGGTGATCACGGTCATTCCACCCTTCTTTGGGACAACTTGTGTTGGACTAACCCATTCATTATCGGAGATTGCATATATCATCCCCGCATCTAACAACTTCAAGACCTCTTTCCGAACAACTTCTTGCAACACGGGGTTCAATCTCCTTTGAGGTTGAACCTTAGAACGAAAACCATCTTCCATCAATATTCTATGCATACACACCGATGGACAAATCCCCTTTATATCATCAATGGTCCAACCAATCACACATTCTTATACCTTCTAAGCACCCTCAACAATTTATCAACTTCGGATGTAGAAAGATGTTTTGATATGATAACCGGAAAGGAGTCTTTATCACCAAGGAAAGCATACCTTAAGTGATCCGGAAGAGGTTTCAACTCATGGCTTGAATGAGGAGTATTTGGAGATGATTTCTCTTGAGTTGAACTTCCAACTTCCCCCTGTTTGTTGATATCAAGGTACTTCACTTCATCTTTTGGAGAGCCTTGGTTGGCATCCATTCGTGCAAGTGATTCAAGGAGATCATCACAAGCATCCTCCAAGTCGGAATAGGTATAGATAGAATTGGAGATGACATGTTCCACCGGATCCTTAGCCATAGATGTAGGCAAGGTAATGATCATCTTGCATTCTTCGACTTGAGAATCATCGACCTTCTTTATAGCATCGAATATGGAAAGGGTGAGGGATTCATCATTGACTCTAAAAGTGAGATTTCCCTCTTTTACATCAATAAGAGCCCGTCCCGTTGCAAGAAATGGTCGACCAAGGATGAGAGGCATGTTCTTGTCCTCCGGCATATCTAGAACCACAAAGTCGACCGGTAATATGAAATCTTCAACTTTCACAAGGACATCCTCTACTACTCCATTTGCATAAGTAATAGATCTATCCGCCATTTGGAGAGCTATGGCTATAGGTTTGATGTTACATATTTCCAATCTCTTAAAAATGGAT
The DNA here is from genome assembly GCA_001642375.2 of Mentha longifolia. NCBI lineage: Eukaryota > Viridiplantae > Streptophyta > Magnoliopsida > Lamiales > Lamiaceae > Mentha > Mentha longifolia. Next base: position 852,872 of record CM038121.1, on the reverse strand, counting down.
AGAGGCATTAGATTTATACTAGCTCCCAAATCACACAAAACATTTCCAAATTTTGAACCACCAATCAAACAAGCTATTGTGAAACTTCTGGGATCCTTTTGCTTTGAAGGCATGTCCTTCTTTTGTAAGATTGCACTACATTCCTCCAACAAGTTTATAGTCTCAAATTGACCAAATTTCCTTTTATTGGCAACGGCCTCTTTCAAAAACTTAGCATAACTAGGCATATCCCTCAATGCATCAAGTAGAGGGATGTTGAGATGTACCTTGTTGAAAATCTCTAAAAATCTCTTCATCTTCTCATCCACCTTTGCCTTGGCCAAATGATGAGGGAAAGGAGCTCTAGTGATCACATCTTTAGTAGGAATAGGTGCCTCTACCAAATCATCCTCTTGAAATCTTTCTTGAAGAGTGACTTTCTTTGAACCTTCATCCTTTGCACATGAAGCTTGAACCTCTTTTGATGATTTCTCTTCATGTTTTGAGGTTTCTTCTTCATAAGGAATTTCTTCAACAAAAACTTCTTCCTTCCCACTTCCGGATGCAACATGGTTCTCATACCCTTTTCCACTTCTCAACATGATAGCATTGCATCCTTTAGGGTTCACTTCCGTATTAGTTGGAAACTTGCCCGGAGTATGTTGAGTGGTAGCATGATTTGCCATTTGACTTAGTTGCCCTTCCAACATCTTTACTTGTTTAGACAATGAAGTTATATTATTCTCCAAGGTAGTCACCTTTTGTCCGGTTTGTTGGATGAAAGTGCTTTGTTGATTCGCCATTTGAGTTTGTTGGTTGGCCATGTTATTTTGTTGAGTAGCCATTTGTCCTTGATTTGCAACAAGTTGTTGAAGCAATTGCTCCATAGAAGAAGGTGTCTTCCTTTGCTCTTCAACATTCCCTTGAGAAGTAGAGAATCCCGGTGGTGGATTTTGGGCATTATTTGGATTCCCATAGGATAAGTTGGGATGAGGTCGATTGTTGTGATGATAGGCGAAGTTCCCTCCTTGAGTTCCATAAGAATGGCCTCCTTGATAGTTCCCTTGAGCGTTTCCTTGAAACCCTTGCCTATAGTTCCCATAACTCCTTTGATTCACAAAATTTGCATCCTCAATCACCTCGGATTCTAACATCTCTTGAGATTGAACAACTTTGAGTTGAGCTTGTGCTTCATCATACTTCTTCTTCATAGTGGCCAATTCCTTTGCCATGACTTCATATTTCTCATCAACAATAGAAGAAACTTTCCTCGGATGAGCCATTTCCATTGGCCATTGATAGCTATTAGCCGCCATTTCTTCGATTATCCTCAAAGCTTCCCTTGCATTCCGGTTCACCAAACATCCTCCGGAAGTCACATCCACTATGCTCCTTGTGTAAGGCGTCAAACCACTATAAAAATTAGTGATTTGTTGACCCTCATTGAAACCATGTTGGGGACACTTCCTCAATAGCTCCCTATAACGCTCCCAAGCTTCAAACAATGATTCATCGCCTTGTTGAGAAAAGTGCGATAGTTCGGATATAAGCTTTTGCGCCTTGGATGGAGGAAAGTATTTGTTGAGAAACGCCTTGCATAGCTCATCCCATGTGTGAATATCCGCCTTATTCAAACTCTTATACCAATGTTTGGCTCGATCTCTCAATGAAAAGCCAAACATCCTCATCCTAATTGCATCGTTGGAGACACCATTAAGCTTCACGGTGTCACACATATCTAAGAATGTGCTAAGGTGAGTGTTTGGGTCTTCCATAGGTGATCCCCCAAATTGCTCACTCTTTATCATTTGAATAAGCCCGGATTTCAACTCAAAGTTGTTAGCATTTATCGTTCCCCATTCACCTCCTTGAAATTGTTGAGTAGGAGGCTCGAACATTTGGTTGAGTGGAGGTTGTTGTGCCTCATTAGCTCTCCTCTCTTGATCTTTCTTCCAAGCGCGAAATTCTTCCATCTCTCTCATAAGAGCTTCCATGTTTTGATTATTGCCTTCCATTTCAATAAAATTCCGTCTTCTATGTCTTCTTTCAAAATGCAAGATTAAAGGTTGAACAAGTCTTCCCTTGGACCTTGTGTGCATAAACCTACAAAATAAAAATCAAAAGAAACAAATGCTTGAATTAGTAACTTAATAAACAAATCAACTATTGAAACTCAAACTAAACATTCCCCGGCAACGGCGCCAAACATTGATCCACCCTTACTTTAAATGTAAGGGAGATGCAATAATAATCGATTGAGTAATCGAGTCGAACCACAAGGAATGCTATGGCGTGAGAATTTCAACTAGTAATCTAGCTATTTAACTACTATCCAAGCTACCGAATGTCATGTTTTTGTGTTTTATATAAGCTAATAATCAAATGAAATGACAATTAAGCAAGAAACAACCAAGTAACAAATGATTGAAATCAATAAGAGAAAGTATGGTTCCAAATATAATCCGACTTTCACTAGAGAAATAGGTTTTGGAATTTGCAAGGATAAACCGATTTAATCTAATTCATACGGGAGTTCTTTATAGGATATACACCAACTCTTTTCTCAAGCAATCGATGTAAGTAGATTAACCTATGACATATATCTCCGCTAGGTCTCAAGATGCATAAATCAACTCCAAATAGCTCAATTAATATCTAGAATCTCCTATTAGCAAGAATTACTAATATGTTGTGATTTGATGTCAAGTGTTATGAACTAAAGCCTACTAAGCATTTAATCAAACACCTTGTATGCACTCAATGATGGCCAATCAATCATGCAATAAAATCATGTCCCAAACCACAAGACATATGAATTAGAAGGCAAATCCAACTACAATATCCAAAAACCTATTAATCTAGATCATGTCTTCATATATTTGAAATCAAAGGAAATTTAGCTAGGCATAATTAAAGGAAATAAACCATAAAAAGTAAATAAAACCATGCTTAAAAGAAAGAAAATTTAATAAGGAAGAAAAAGATGGTCTTGAATTGCAATTCCAATGAGTATAGCTCCACAAATCTTGAATTTACCAAAAAGGAAAAGAGGGAAATGTAACTAGGGTTCTTAGATATTAAAATGTATAAAAATTACATCAAAAAGGGAAGAATTTGGGGTTAAATACATTGAAAATCGTGTTTGGGTCGAACCGGGATGAAATGGGACGAACCGCGGCGAAACGGTGCGAACCGGGGGAATTTTCGCGCAACCGGCGGTCCAGTGGACTGCCGGTCTGAACCGCCGGCCTCTCTGTGGTGTTCGGCGGCCTGGGTGCGGTGAACCGGCGGCCCAATGGACCGCCGGTTTGGGTCGCCGGTTTGCCGCCCATCCGTCCTCTCTTGCGCAATGTTTTCGTTTTCGCTCGTTCTCTCTCGTCCGAACTCCGATTCTCGATCCGCTTTTTGCTACGGCTTCCTAACGAACACCTCTTCAACATGGAATGATCAAAGTTGCCAAATGAGTTCTTCATAAACCTGCAAAAAGACACAAAGAGACTCGAGAGAACGAGGAAAACATAAACAAACTTGAACTAGTGAAAACCTAACTTTATAAATTCAAATTTCACATTCTTAACCCTAGGTTTCACCCTAATTAAGCTCGATTCTTCCTTATTTCTAGCCTCCGATCCTTAGCCACATGAATGCCCTTTCCAATTCTAACAAAAATGGATCGAAAACCGAAAAGAAAAGAGAAAAGTAGAATGTATGCTACAAGTTAAGAAACCCTAGCATTTCTAACCTTTAAGCACATGAATCGAGACTTAAACACATGCAAAACACACTCAACATGCACATAAAATACGTGTTAATCAAGGAATCGGAGGGGGAAGAAACCACCACCCCTACGATCGTGAAGAAGGAGAAGCCGCCACGGTCGGCTAGACGAAGCACCCACTCAAAGGTAGTGGGCAAGGCGAAGGTGAAAGCCTTCACTAACACCAACACTCGCAGTGTCGTCTTGCCCAAAACCATTGACATGGAAGTTCTCAAGCAATTGGGGGTGGATGAAGAAGTCAAGCAACTGTTCGACAACATAGGGTGGGGATTTTTTGTTGATTGGCTGGCGGAGGAAAATATGGATTTGGTGAGGAGTTTTACAGCAATGCAAGGGTTGAGTTTGACAAGGAAGGAGCCCCGTGTGGAGTGGAGTGCAACTTGGGCAAGGAGAAGTACAAGCAGTCCCTAAACGAGTTCAATCAGGCCCTATGGGCAAGCTCATTCAAGGACCTGATGAAGGCCGACTACAAAGAAGCAGTGAAGTACATGCCCGATCTGTCTGAGGATTGGGATGCAATTTGGGCAGAGATGAACAAGAATGGGGACGACACCTTCTACTCTAGCAAAACAAAGGGCAACGTACTCAAGAACCCATCACTATGCACCTACCACCGAATTCTTACCTACAACTTCTTCGGCAAGAGAGATAGCTCCAACTCCCTTTCTCAACAAGAGGTCTACATCTTATGGTGTATGACCAAGGGGGGGAAATTGAACTTTGGAGGCTTTGCCGCTACCCACATCCACAATGTGCTCAGCAAATCTACACAACGGCTCTCTCTTGCCCATATGATTATGGTGTTTGCAAAGCAGATGGAGTGCTGGACTGATGAACATGAGAATAGAACCTTGCCCAAGGAGAAATTGGACTTGGCTTGGCTCAGCAAGATGATGGAGATTAAGCAAGTCGGGAAGAGCAAGTACATGATTATCGAAGAGGAACCAGCAAGAAGAGGACCACCCAATCTGCTACCCCAGAACCCTAGAGCGAGGAAGTGCTTGCCGCTGTGGGCAATGTCTAGAAGAGACTCGAGCGAGTCCAAGATGTCTTGTGCTCTCTATTCAGACAACTCAGTCTTAGGTACCCACCTGAGACATCCTAAATCGTCCATCCCAATTTGTTGTGTCTTTTTGTTTTTCTTTTATTTTTCATTTATTTAAATTTTTGCATAAACGTCTGTCACCTCTCTGTCTGCACACTTTGCCCAAGGTAAAGTATGTGTGTACGGAGAGGAAAGTTCATGCATAATGTCTGCCTTGCCATTCATCCATTCTACCTCTAAGGTGGGGTGAATGAACGGCAAGACAAGTTTTTCTTTCGTGTTAATCTCATTCTTTGATGCAATTCCATTCGGGAACTATGTGGGCATGAGGGATTTTGTTATGAATATGTGTATATATGTCAATGTGGATATGTAGGTCAAGTCAAGCATGTTTAGGGAACAAGTATGATGGAATGAACATGAATTACCCAGTGAGGTTTTGAGTTTATATGTGTAAAGTTATCAAACACATGTTCTTTCATTGTGAGAATGATTTGATGCTTAGAATAGGTTCTAGAACTTGCCTGCACTTCTTGTTGAGACCTCAGTGAATTTAGTGAGGTGTTTAGATGATAGAGGCACTTTTCTTTCTATTAGCCATACAGCTTAAAAAGCCGACCCTTTGATTTATCTATTGTTTAGCCCCTTTGAGCCTTATAATATGTTTATTTCATTCACTTAAATTATGCCCAAGTGTAAACACTTCCTTACCCGGTCGTGAGAACTCTAGGTATGATGATAAGTTGGGAGGGGTAGATATGGATAAAAATCACAAGAGACATAATGCCCATATAGTGAAAATGCCTATTAGAAAGAAAAGAAAAAAAAGGACAGAAAAAGAAAAGAAAAAGAAAATATAAAAGTCCTCAAAAAGAGTTGAATGTGCTTATGCCCGGGCACATAAGTAAAAACGGCAAGGTAGTTAGGGAGTTGGGCTACAGATATGCCCAGGCTGTACCTAGTCTGAGTTCTCCAAATGACCTATGCCTCTGACCAAATACTTCCTACCCCTTGTTTTAAGCCTACATTACAACCCAATTAAAGACCTTTTGATGAACACCAATAAACTCAATCTAAGTAGGTGGAGATTTTAGAAGGTAGCCAAGCCTATGGGACACCTAAGCCATCACAAGTCAAAGAGCGTATACACTTTGCCCATATACAGAGTGAAAGAGTGTGGAGAGGATAACCCCTAAGCATGTTGGTGAGGACCAACACCTTATTGAAGCAAAGCATCAGCTTTTTGAAGTGTGAGACTTGTGTAGTTTTAGCACTTTGCGGAGCACCATTCTTGACCACAATGGACTTCAACTTTCGCTTCTATAGTTTCCCTTCATCACTTGTGCTTGACACTTCATGCCTTTGCTTCAACACTACCTTTTCCCCCTTGTTGGCCTCACCAACAATCTCCATAGGGAGAACAGGTTATGGAGCGGTAGAGACTTTCGCTTGAAGTGTAGCAACCGGAGTGAGCTGGCTTTCCATTTATGAGATAGACAGAGTTTTTTGCATCGCGTCAGCCGACATTTTTATGCTTTCTCTTAGCAACTTTTCCATCACGGGCTTGAACTCCAAGGCAAGCTTCAACTTCTCCTCATATTCATGTTCTTGTTTATCCAGAGCCGAAGCGATTTCCCTGTATGCTTCTTGACTAGTGGATAAAGCAAGTTCAACACTGCTTGCTCTTATTTGAAGTCGCAGCACCTCTGCTTCAAGTTCAGAAACTTTCTTAGCAGAAGTATTTTCTTCAGTTATATTATTCTTGTATATCATGGTATGGAGCTCATTCTTTAGGATGATGTTTTTCTTGTTCACCATCTCAAGCTCTTTCTCCAAGCTATCATGACGCTCTTTTCTTGTCTGGACATTGCTTTCAAGCTATTCCACTTTCTGCTTCAACATGTCGATCTCATTGTTGTTCAACCTAAATGTGTACTCTAGGCTCTCACAATTGTACGAGATCTATTGTAGATGAATAAGCTAACCCAAGTCAAATCTCGTGGAAAACTTAGCAGGGCTTTTCAATTAAAAGTCCTAACACAAAACAAGAATTAAAAACATCCTAAACATTCTATTCAAGGAATTTGGTATTTTAACTAAGAATTAACATAAAGCAATAAACAAAAATAAACATAGAGAAAACTAAGAACTAAAGGGCTAGGATTAAGAATTTCTTCTGTCAATAATCTAATCTCACGATCAATACATGCACTTATTCATTTATCAAAAATTCTTAAGAGTTGCTTAATTAATAATTTTATTGTAACACCCCGTAAAAATCCGTCCTGGAAAATCTCGACCCAAAATTTTTGACGAAGAATTTTGGAAGTGAAGGATTGCTCGATAAATAATTATAGCCTTTTTACTTCATCAAAATTTATTAAGGAAAGCTTTTCCTCAAAATATTATTACTTCGGAGCCAACGAATTACTAATAGCGATTCACGATGCGAACGAGCTCGAAGCAAGAAATATTTTGAAAGAGAATGCCCCGGATCCAATCAAAGATAGCTTATTTCGAGAATATCGTTTTTGAAACTAAGGATAAATTTTCTAATAAAATGAAGAAACAGTAATTAGCAATTAAACATGACGAGGCATGAGTTCGAAATATCAATTAACCCCGAAACGAGCTTAGAAAAATAGCATGCTTGATGATCGAACTCAGGAGCAAGAGAAGATTATGAAATATGATGATGGCAAGCTCGAATAGAATTCGAACTAGAGCAATGTGTGCTCGAAGATGAATGAGTCGAGGAATAAATTCCTCCGAAGATGAATTACGATACAACAATATGCTAGAATAAATATTAGTGTGAGTGAGGTGTCACCCAAGTTAATTATTAAACAAATATGAAGACATTTTCTATCCATTACATAGGAATGTAGAGATGTTCCTCTACAAGAATAAATAATATTATATTATGTGAGTATAGAGTCTTGGAGGCCAAGTAAGAAAAAGAATAAAACAGTAAACAAGTGTGTGTGATGTGTCTTAACAATGAATAAATAATTGTAGGCAAGCACCACCATCTCCAACAAACAATAAATAATTTCTATTAGTGCATGACATGAGGTGTCATCACTAGAATTAAAGAAGAAAATAAATCTAGGAGAAAGGGAGGGGGAGATTGGCGAGAGGGAGTGAGAGGGAGGGAGACAACTGACAAGGAATAATTCTTCTCCAACACAACACTCCACCCTCATTCTCATCATCACCTATCTCACTCTAAACCACCCCTTCTCACTCTAGAACATCATCTCCCTCCCCACTCTTCTTCTTCTTCTTCCACCATTGTCGAAGCTTCCCCACCTTTAAACCACCATTGCCACTTCATCAATCATCTCCAAAATCTGCAGTTCTCCTTACTTCCAGCCCAAGAACAAGAATCTCTTGCTGGATTGTTGATCAAGAAGATGAAGAGGGGCATGCAAGGACCGTAAGTCTAAGTAGATAACTCAAGCTTCGAAATCTCCCCTCCAATCGGTAAATGATCATCCTCTTGATATATTAAGCATGAATTGAAACCTAGATTCTGATTTTTAAACTCCAAAATTATGAGCTACTCTCGTTCACACCATGATATGTTCATGCATGTCCATAATTTTGATTTATTCTTGCTCTACACCAGAAACTACAACCATTCATGTATAAATTGATGAATATTCATTTTAATTCCTCACGATTCGAACTCACACCACTTTTGTGAATACTCTCCTTGAGTCGTTGTTGATGTTCCTTGTATTTATTTGATTCAATTTCCATGAATAAAGTTGAATTAAGAACTTTGAACTTGAATGAGAGCCACTCTTCAAAAATCCAGAAAGTTCAGCCCTTTTTTGATTTAATCTGGGAATAAAATATTGCGAATCTAAACTTAATTCATGTTCTATGTATGTCTTGTTAGGTTTCTATGCATATCTCATACACCCCAATTGAGCAAGAAATGAATTCGCTACACTTATTTTAAATTTGCATCGCTAATCTGGAAATTATATCCGAACAGCTTCTGCACCCGACTTGATCTGCAAATTTGAACTATTCTTTGATAAATTGAGCCAAGTCTTGAATGATAAACGTTCTCCATTGTCTTAACTTTGTATTGATAGCTCGTGCGCCGAAAACTATTGAGAAATGAATGATCTATGGCCTTTTGAAGTTGATACCTTAATCTGCCGAAAATGTGCTTGTTCTGAATTTAGGCCCTAATCATGAGCTCCTTTCTCTCTGAGGTTTTAAGCTAAAATTTCCAAATTAATTATATAAGTAGCCCTTGATGCTAGCCTTCCAATATACGTGGAATTTCCCAAGTTGAACTAATATTGAATTCTGTGCAAAATCATTTCTGAGCTATTGCTGAATTATGTTCCATCCTCGTACAGCCTTGAAAAATGAGTTGTGGCTCTTAAACTAATAAACTGAAGAACTCTTATGAATTACCGTTAGAAAGATGACTCTGTTGGTCTTCTAAATCTATATCTTTCCCTCAGTTTGAACTTATAATGAATGAGCTATGTTGAATTGTTTGGAACATCACCAATTTGCCTCCTTATGATTCTTCTTTGAAGCATGTTTATTTGCTCTAAATTGAAACGTTCTAAAATCCGGATCTCTTCACCAAAACAGAGACATGTATGTTAGTTTCCCATTTCTATAACCGCAGCTTCATTTGAGTAACCACGAGTGAGATATGAGCCATTCTTTAAGGCCTCTCAATTCGACTAATGACATGCTCTATGAGTTCAAACCTTGATTATTTCCAAGTATTCTTCCCTACAGCCCTGACCTACGATCATTAAAGTGCTTAGGTCAATATAAGTAATCAACTTATTATCTAAAGAAGTAAATGATGATGATAGAACGTAAGTTAAGGGTATAAGTAGTTAAGTTAAGCCAAAGAAATAGATGTTAAGTGTAAAGGTTGTAGTGCAAGTTAGATACTTATGTTATGATCTTACTAACTTAAGTATATATGCTAAACATAGTGCTAGGCTCGGTGTTCGAGGTTATGAGACAAAGGAGTTGCTGCAATCTATCTACTTGCTTGCTAGTTGAAAGAGTGAGCTTTACTATTTTAAATACATGAGCATGTTTTTACATGAAATAAATGAAGCATGATTTTACAATAAAGCATGAGCATGATTTAATGAAATGTTTGGGCTTGCCATATTTCTGCGTGCATATTATGTTGCCAATCTACGAATAACAAGACGATATCGGCCCTTCTGATGAAGGTATCAGACGGGTGTGCGCACTACGGAAGGTAAGGTGTTCGAGAAGGTGACCAACTTCTCAGACACACATTTTATCGTAGAATTGGTTATGTATGTTGATCATGATGAAGGTATCATGACTTATTTGACTCGAGTCCATGTTGCATTAGAAAGTAAGAAGCATGCATCACAATGTTCTTTTAAAAAGTCAACACTGTCAAAAACCCTGTGCTCGACTTGAAGTTTAGCAAGTTTAAAATATAGCCCTAAGTGGCATTTTTGTTTTGGGGTGATAAGCTCACTAAGTACAACCAATGTAGTTACACCCTGCACGTATTTCTAAATGTGTAGGTTAACTGTGGATGCGAGGGATGTTCGAGGATGCGAGCCGGGTCCGGGATATCATGGTTGCAGCCCCGTAGTGTGTGTCTTCACACATACACTTCAATTATGCTCTTCCGCTTGTAATGATTTGATTGATGTCTTATGTTCTTATAAGTCCTATTTAGGGATGGTTATCAATGATGTTGTATGTTTTATTCAAGCTTCTGCCGATAAAGATAAGCATGTAATTGATTAAGAAATTGATGGTGGACGAACGAAGTAAGTAAGTTAAGGATGAATTTGGTTTATTAATTGTGTACGGCCTTAATCTTCCATTGATTAACTTGTTAGGTTACTTAGATAACTTTTCCCCAATCCTTAATCTTCTTGACTAAATAATTAAAATCTTAAGAATATTAGGGATTTCTATTTTAGTTACTTAATCCCTTCAAGTCAAGTTCGAAAAGTAGGCCCTCTTGAGTGTTCCATCTGTAGTGCACCGATCTCCGAGGCATGTTTTTACATGCCCTGGGGGTCGGGGCGTTACATTTCATATTCATAATTAAGCCGTAACCATAACTCTCTTATTCAAGTTACACAAATAAAAATCCAATGAAAAACAAACAAGCAATCGTTCATACGTTTCCGATTCAAAACCGATGTTGATTAAACCTAGTTCCAATACTAGAAATATCTCAAGCGTCCAAATTAAACAAGTGCAATAACGAGCATGTATTAAATCGTGAAATTCTCCTATAAGAGAATTTAGTAACTCATAATCATTAAAGCAATTGAAGACAAGAATTTCATACGAAGAAAACTTACCATGAATTGCAAACTTCAAGTCTCAATCTTCACATCACTCTCCATAGCAGTTTTTCTAGAGTTATATGCCGCAAAACGTGCTTTTAAAATGTGACCTCACGCTAATATATTTTTCTTCCCTAACTTCCTAGATAAACACAGAATTAAAAAAAATAATAAGACTTCCGCCCGCAGTGATCGCGGCAAGTCTAGCGATCGCTGAGTTTGTGCTTCAACCATTCTTCAATTAGGCGCCCCTGCAATCGCGGCGAGTCCGCTTCAGCAATTCTTCACATTTTCCTTGATTTCTTTGTTCATTTCCTCACTTCTTCATTTATTTCCCTTAACTCCATCATCACTTCCTTTCCTCTTTCAATCCACTTCATTTCTTGACTTTTCCTCTCAAATTCTCGAATCTTTCTCCATATTCCTACCAATCACAAAAATACCAACCTTGACATAAAACAAGATAAAGAACGATAAAAACAACTAAAACTTAATAGATTTAAACTAGAAATCCTAACATAAAACCAAACAAATATAACCTAAACAATTGCCTTGAGAGTTGATCAATTCATCCATGCCAACAACAACTTGCATCTTCTCTTTCTCTTCCTTCAGCTGGTTTTGCACATGCTGCAACTCAATGTCCTTGTTTGAGATAAGGACCTCCTTGTTGCCAAGGGATTTAAGAGTTTCTTCTTTTAGCTTGATTTCAGCTTCAAGCTTTCTCTTCAATTCAGTAATTGTAGAGGCAGAATCTACAATTACAGTTGTCCGGTCGATTTGAGCACTAGCAACCTGTAACAAATACACTGCAGAGACGTTAGAGCCCTAAGGGAATACCGGTGGGGTGTCATTCGTAGGGCCTCCGGCGCTCAAGTTAGTATGGTGAGTAAAAAGTAAATCGAATGTAACACAGTAAATAAAGAATAATTCGTAAGTAATGGAGATCGCGGGCGATTCAAAACGTCTGGAGGGCGGATGTGATGTTAAAGAGTTCAAGATCATAGGGATTGACAATGGAGGAAGCTTGTTGGGCTAACTCCGATGGCGGCGGACATATAGTGAGTGCAGTGAGTGTGAGAGAGAGTAGTAGAGAGCGTAGTGGAGAGTGTGAGCGCAGAATGGAATGTCCTTGACTTGACCTAGACGGTCGATATTTATAGGACGGCTGCTCCCTAGGGTTCCCCTCTCATGTGGCCGTATCGGTTGCCTCCACTCTCTATGTTCATTCAAAATTCGGAAGAAGAGATATATTCCTTTGACTTAGTCTTAGACTTTATGTAAAACCGATGCGGCGACCGCTGCGGCTGACACCTTGACCCGGATAAGTGTTGTGTGGCCCAAATAGTAAGAGTTATTTTCAAAATCTTGTGGCTGTCAAAACCTTGCTAAAGTAGGGATGGCAGTTTGAGCAGTCGAAACAAATAGACTAGGATATACATTTTTTGTCACTCCAGCTGTTTGCACAGCAGCTCTGAAACTTTTGATAGTTCTAAGAAGAGGGAAATGCAACTACTTCCTATGCTAAGTCAGATGACTTTGGGAGAGATGGAGGAATAGCAAAGTCTGCTCATGCAGTCCCAACAGTCGATACAGTTGACTTTAGGTAAAAAAAATAATAGTTTTATTTTTATTTTTTTAAATTTTTTTTACAATTGTTGCTTCTCTCAGTCGATACAGTTGAATCTAATGGAGCGGTTGATACGGTCAAATCTATTCAAGGTAAGTAGAGCAAGGTGTAAAGTCTGCGTTGGGCGACTTTTGAGAGAGACTAATAATTTTTTCACAGCCATTATATCTATCGGTCGATACGGTCAATTTTATTTGATAAAGAGTACGAAAAGGAGAAGATGACAAAGGGGGTGCTGCAGCTACAACTAGGAGAGCAACTATTGCCTTTCAGTCGTAGCGATGCAGTCGACGCAGTCGATGAAAAATTTAAAGGTGTCCACCAACCCTTGCAGCCTGTCTTGACCTATATAATAAGATAGAAACTAGTTGATGCAATCTATTTTTAGAGGAAGATTTGGCTGCTACTTTCATTAACATGAATTAAAATACAGTCTGCTCATGCGACATCTTCCTCGGTCAATTTGGTCAAATTTAAGAGAAGGAGAAAAGTAGGATAATGTCTCCTTTTGCTGTCGATACGGCCATTACAGTCACTTTTGAGTATAGATTTGTCATAAGCTCTACTTCTATCGGTCAGTGCATTCGATTCAGTCGAACCCTATTACCTCCAAGATTTTGAAAATAACTCTTACAGCTTTTTTACCTATACTGTAGGGTAGAATTCAGCCCCTCAAAAGGTGCCATTGGGCAGGTTAGTTCAGTCAATATAGTAAGTTAGAGAACTTCCTAACATGTCGACTTCAACAACTCTTTTTTTGTTTTCAACCATGGAGATTAAGTCTCTTCCATGAACCGAAACTTCCAAGCCACTGCTCCTTCAACAAGTCGGTCGACTTTGCCGAGTTGGTTTCATTAATAATAAGTTGTTTCAACTTGAGAGTTTCTGAAAACTGAAGGAAGGAAAGTGCTATCCTCCGTTTTTTACGTCGGCTGCGGTTTTGGTTTTTGACAACTGTTTAGTTTGCATGTACCACGTTGGATAGGGTCGGCAGCCGGTTATCAGTTGGAGGAGGAAAGAGGAGCCGACGGTGATAGGCATTGGCGTTGCTCCTCATTTCTTCCTGCTTCGGTCGAATCAGTTGAGTATGGTTGTAGCTTCCTCTCTCGGGAGATAGTTGCAACAAGCATTCCATGGAGTTGTGATTCCAGAAAAAATAACGATTTGGTCAAAATCAAAGGAGTTGAGGTAGTTCTTCCCTTTGTTGTTCTTTTTACATCTTTTTTCTTCTTTCTTACTTCTTCTTTTTCTCCTTTCTTTTTTATTCTAAATGGTCTGCTAATCCCCATGTTTCACCTTGATATGTTGCCAAGCAGTTGCAACACATTTGTTTAGGGGAGCATGATGGTTATGACAGCCATAGATGTTTGTTCAAACTAGTCTCGATGGTTGCAGTCGACATCTTATGAAAATGTTTACTTTGAGAGCTGCGTTTATTTAACTTTAGAATCTTCCATTACCAATCATCCTTTTCCAACAATTTACAGCTCGCCGGTCGCATCGGTCGAGTAATAAGCTTCAGTTGAGTTTGCCAAATCATTCAATATAGGGTTGACGAGCAAAGAACTCCTAAGTGAGCTCATACGACAAAAGAAGAAGAGTTAGGTAGAAGCATATTAAACATTCACGTTGAAAGTTTGGAGCTCTAGTCAAAGCTTTTGCAAGTAGGTAAATTTCTAATCCTTTTATCACCAATTCACTCACTCATGTATATATATAATACATGTGGTCAATTCTGCATTCACCATTTCTCATTTTTTTACTCTCCATTTCTTACAAAGTCAAGGCAGAGGTTTGGAGCAAGGTAAGAGGAGGAGATTGTAGAGAGAGGATTTTTGAGAGATTTCCCAAGGTTGGTTTTTGCTCTCTTTTTACCTCTGTGAGTAGAAAACTTCAATTCACCACTTTAGGTGTTTATGCTAGATTTTTGTTGGTAGTAAAAAATTGGACATTTACTGTACATGTTTTCCATGATATGTGGTCTTGGACTTAGAATTTGTTATGTGCTTGCTTTCTCTACTCGGTTGTGTCGGTTGGAGTTGCCTTTACTGTCGTACGTCTGATTTTGTATATAGAGTGGTCTGGTGGTGTCGGTAGGGCCTTGGCAGCTTATTTAGGAGTAGAACATTTTTTACATTGGCTCGGTCTTTGAGCATGTGAGCATGATTTTTTGCTTTTCGGCTTATACGACTACCTTGGCATAATTATGATATGTGAAGAGAATCTAAGAACATTAGTTCGGTCTAGTAGGCCACCTTGAATGAATGCATGTATGCATGATCTACAGTCTCTTTATTTCATGCATAATAAACTTGTTACGTTCTACTTTATGATTTACTGCTGTCGATGCATGTGTCTACATGAACGGTCGATTGTGCATTGCTTTGCATTTGCATATTCTATCAACTTGAGTTTTAGATAACATCATCTTTTTTAGGTTGTTCGTTGCATTTGGCTAGTAAGGTTGATGAAGAATGTAGTAGTAATTATGTTGATGATGAGATACCTATGGTATTCGTCATGATGCTATTGTCGTGAGGGACGGTCAGCACAGTCAGGAGGGATCCCAATATTTTGATCTTGGCATTGGAGTCACTACTGAGGGTTCGTTTGAGGGGGTTGCCTACAGATTTCCTCATAGGAGGGAATCCGGAATCTCCATTGGATTCTGTAATCATGAAGAAGTTTCGCCGCATCTACCATATTCCTCGCCATGTTTACTTGCATGCTTCTAAGGGTGGAGAAATTCAAGCTGATTGGAATCTACCGGGCATGACTTGCTTATATCACTATCCCTTCAAAGTGGATTTCAAAGTGGATTTCATGCTACCGGTTGGTCGGTGAGGTATGTAATTATTATGAGATAGCTCCCGGATAGTTAATGCCGAAGGGATGGCGCATGCTCATGGCTGTCGAAGTACTCGCAGAGTTATATGGAATAGACATCGGGTGCGATGAGATCTTGATGGGTTACAAGATACAAGTTGTTAATGGCGACATGAGCAGGTATCAGTTGAACACGAGGAAAATTTCGGAGTTAGGCAAGCAAATGATGGTGAATGGCGAAGATACCGATTGAGATTGGCGTCAGTATTTTTTTGTTCCATTTGTGTCACTTGAGTTACCGCCAGATAGTCATATTCCACGTTTATGGAGGGATGCAAGTGAGTGTATTATTTGACTAGTTAGGATATCAGTGCCTTTCATTTTTTGCTTATGTATTCATCTCACACTTTTCATATCTTTGTTTCGGTTGTCTTATATTTTTCATGTTTCTCTTTTAGGTCGTGCATGCACTACTCTATTCGAATGAGAAATCTTTAGAGTTCAGTCATGAGATCAAGCAGTTGAAGTCTATGCAAGCTGGACTCCAGAAGGAGATGGGGTCATTCAAGTCTGCTTTGGCTGAGGCTGACGCACTAGCTGCTCAAAGGTTGAAGGAATTGTAGGCGAGAGAGCTTGATGAGTCTCTCTTGAGTTCTCTTCGGTCGGAAGTTGATGACCTTCGAGCTCAGTTGGCTTTTGTGAAGGCTGAGAATGAGTTGATTGCTATTCAGACTCAGATCAGGGTGGAGGCTCATCTTATGCACCAGTGGTAACAGGGGAAGACCGAGACTTGGAATCCTGAGGCTATTTATGCCCAAGAAAGGGGGCTTGAGGAGATGATTGATGGAAACGCCGATTGAAGGCGATCCGATTCTGCCCTCAGATCTGAATTAATGCATTTAGAACAAATATAAGAATCGAAATATACCTTCAAAGTGCCAATGGAGAAAAACTACAGGTCTAGCCTTCTAAACTGTAATCCCGCTTCTCGAACCTGGCGGATGAATGGTCTCCGATACGGATTTAGAATCTCAGATCTTGCACACCTTGAAGAAGAATCGTTCCTCCCTCTTCTCCTATGTGTGGCTGCCCCTCTCCTCTCTTAGATGATAGCCTAATTGTGTAATTACGGTTTTGTGCACTTAAGTATATATATAGTGCACAAGATCTTACCCTAATGGGCTAGAGAAGGCGTAGGCGCCCACTTAAGCCCATCAGACTTAAGTGGCACCTATCTTATGATCCAAGATCATAAGTGGCGCCCTATAGGGGTCCAATAAGAGCTATTGGGCTCTTATTAGTGCACTGATCCATTCATGAGAATATTGGGCCAGTCTAGGGACTAGATACTAGACATAGTTGAGCCTTACCTAATTAAATTAATACTGTGCTATCCCCTGGAGCACTAATTTAATTAGAGCTATAACTTATTCCACTAAAGAGTTACAACTGATTCACCGCTCTGTCCCGATTACGTAGTCGGGGCTGGTATTTTTTTTAGAGCGATCCCCGTGTTTAAGAATCCTGATATCTATTAATTAATTAGATCTCGTCTGACTGCTCATAATTAATTAACCTCTTATACTTCCTTAGGTAGTACCCGCTCAACCTTATTATTATACTTGAACTTAATCAGCCTGCATGACATAGTATAATAATCCTCATGAGCTCCCTAAGAGGATATCTCAACCTTTACGGACACTGGTTTCTCGATACAACTAATTAGACATCATACATGCCTTCATGTTACCTAAGATATAAGGAATTGAGGTGCCATACAAGGCCCGTACCAAATTAGTCAAAGCAACAGTGAAGAGCACATATATGCCTAATAGCTTATCCGGATTAAGATCTAGCTACTAAGACCCGAGATCTCTTAGCTCTTCACCTACTAAGTAGGGTCAGTCTAGAAGAGCAATATCTCACCGTGATCCTATCAGTACGTTCCTAGTATACCAGCATAACTAGTGATTGAGACCCATCACTACTGTTAGTGCTGCAGTCTAAACCAATAACTTTGCCCGAAGTTATCTCGACTATGATGATATTTAAATCTCATGAGTCACCATTAATCATGATCTCCTCCAGTATCCTCTGGCACGTTAACACTCTTATGAGATAATGGACTTATTCATTCTCAATTATAAACTTTCAGATATGTGATTGTAAGTAGTGGAATAAATATTGCATACTCTAAAACATTGGTTTCGCTTTAGGTATACAAAATCCCAACAATCTCCCACTTATACTAAAGTAAAACCTTTTAGTATACAAATGTGTCTACAGGAAAATACTTTATGGCTATCCACTGTTACAAACAGCAAACAACTTCTCCCACTTATACTCGAAGATTTTACTGTGGGAGGTTCACCAAGACGATTCCAGCCACATGCTTTAAGAAGCTCTTGGCATGTAACACTTGGTGAAAGGATCTGACATATTATCTTCCTCTAATGATACTCTATATCATCCCCTTGCCTTGAATGGTTATTTCATAACCACGTGGTACTAGCCTCTATGTGCTAGCTTGTAACAACCCATATTACGATATTTTATATATATGATATTTTATGTTTATATATTACGGAAAAAAAATAATAAATAAATAAATAGCTCTTTACATTAGTTATTACAATTTTTATTAAGTTTTCTTTCTTAAAGCACACGAATGCAGGGTATATCTAATATTTTTATGTATCAATTTCGTTCTAATCCAATTAGGTGTCTGTTATCATGTAGATTTATGTCTATCCTTAGGTTCAGGAGTTTAGGTATAAATATAGATTACTTCTATCACATGGGCACACACGTATATTTTCCCAAGAGAGTTCGATAAAATTTTTGTGGAGTTTGGTAATATTTTTTTGAGCATAGCCGGTGTCTTCAAGATTTATTTTAGGTCAAGGTTAAGGTGGGGAATTTATGCCTTGTTGACCCTTTATCCATGTTGTTTTTCTATGCTTTTAGTTTATATATTTCACATATATTATGCCATTGTTATATGAATTCATGTTATGCAAGCTCTCACGGATATCAAGTCGGGGCCACGTCTCTGCCCTCATGGTTATAAAGTCGGGGCCACATCTCTGCCCTCACGGTTATAAAGTCCTCAATTATGACAAGTTTATGTGAATTTATGAATTATTAGCATGAATTTCAATTATGGATAATTGCATTGTTTCTCACTGAGTGTATTTTGATATGCTCACCCCTACTTTTTCAGTTGTTTTGTCAGGATTCAAGGTCGAAGCAGTCGTGGAGGCCGAGAATGACTAGCGAGGAATTTTAAGTTTTTGCAAGTTATTTTAAGTTAATTTTCGTATTCAGAGTATTAGATTTTAAGTTAATTTTCTTATTCAGAGTATTAGATGTTTTGTTTTTAATTGATTTTTCTACTTCAGAATGATTATTTCATTAGTTTACTTTAAATGGTCGAGAACATGTATTGGTGCTCATTTCGTAATTTGCTGAAGCGTGTTTCAAGGTTCAAACTGCAATACCTTTCAACAAATAATTTATCCGCGTCAAGTAGCCAAGTCAAAATTTTCTTTTATTAATTTCATGAGGTATTTTCGATTATCTATTAATTTAAGTATATGACTTTAATCATTAAATTTAAAAGATAAAATACCCTTTTATTCAGATGATTAGTATATTTAGATAGTAAAATTTTAGGGTGTTACAAAGCTGGCCTTGTAAATCCACAGGTTTAAGCAATTTGCCACTGCACATGAGTTATCACATAAAAATGTGAAAAGTTTGGCAAATTGTGTTTACAGCCAGTTTCACTTAGCAAAGTCTCGAACCATATAGCTCCCTTAGTGGCCTTACTAGCTGCCACAAATTCAGCTTGTCATGAAAGAACTCTCAAATCATGTTATTGATTGAGACTTTTCAAGATATGGTTCCAGTTTCTAAAGTGAACACATAGTTCAAGGTCGACATCCTCTCTTCTCGGTAAGCCTGATTATCCGTGTCCACTAACTCTTAAGAAAGTTAGACTAGACTATATCTCGCTACTATGCCCTTGGCAAAAGCAGATATATGGCCTTTTTGTTCAGCACTAGTATATTACTGAACCTTGCCAAAAATAGTAGTCTATGATAGATACTTGAATAAAACACAACATCCGTTTTTGGAACTCTTAGCAAACCAAAATTCCTAGGATGTATCCCACATTACTCATATCTATCATTCTAAATTGTTCGGATAATCAACACTTTATGTCTGATAATACTTTCGCATTGTTGCCAATGCTAATAATATTACCTACATAATGTACAAGAAAAACCACACTTACATCTATATAAAGACGATAATCGGAACATTCGCTAACACATTCCATAAAACCAAATGTTTTATATGTGTTATTCAAGCGCATGTATCATTGTTTGGACTTCTGCTTAAACTACTTAAGCTTCCAAATCAATGTGCTAGTCACTGATTCACATAATACTTCTCATGTCGTCTCCTTTAGATGTCATTACCATGTTCATGGTGACCGGTTGGAATTCAGCATACTGACATCTATTTGAAACATTTAGAGATTCAAATGTGTTATTATGGATCATAGAATATAAATGGAGTTAAGCCGACAAAGCTGCAAAACGGGCCTCAATGCCCTATTACTCCATTTTACCTATGTTTCACTTGTATATCCATTTACTATCCATGGATTTGACTCCAAAAGTAGGATCATACAAAACCAAAAAACTTCTATGAATTCAAAATTCATAGATGGAAACAGTGATTTGCAACAATTTCATCCAACTGCCTCTTTACTGTCAAAGTGGTCGTTTCCTTTCCTTGTTCATTGTCTAAGAATCTTGACGAACATGAAACGATTAGAGGCTTAGTCAAGGCACTCCCACTATGACGAGGATTTTGTGCAACAAACTGCGGTTTTCTTTCTTGTACTTCTTGGCTTTATTTCTTTATTCTGGACTTGTCCGTCATTCTTGAGTTCTTCAAGAACGATTTCACTATGAGTCTTAGGATCACTTATATAGTCTCTTCTAAGAATCTTACTGATAGATTCGGGTTATTAATCCATCAACAAATCTATACAATAATTATGAATATGAAAATGAAAGGTGTTTAGATTCTTCCAGGTAGATTCTAAGTATTATTTAGTGAATTTGCTGTTTTTCCTTCCTTGGTGATTCTACCTCAGTGACTCTTTGCAGTATCCGCTTCTTAATTTGTGAACCTGCAAAATAATACCGGATGAGCGGGGAGGGTTCCTCCGGGAAGAGACTCCGACGCTCAAGTCAGCTTCTCGTCCAAAGTGAAGATAAAAATATATCCGCTTCAGCAAAGCTTGTAGCGGAGGAAGAAATGTAGAGATAACGAAAGCCTCCCCTTTCACAAATCCAGGATGCTATATATATATAATGATGCTATGGTTGAGGGTAGTGAAGTAATTTTCTTTAGGTTATAAGGCTAGAATAGTCTTTTAAAGGGAGACAAGTTGGTTAGGCTGAGAGGGTTGGTTATGATTATTTGGTCCCCACTGTGGTCCCCAGGGTCACGTTTTTTACGCATCCATCAAGGGTCCTGGAGAAAAATATGTGTTCTGGAGGAATTGGAAGGATCTGTCACTTCTACATGCAGAGCCAACCGGAACTTAGCTCCTGGATTCAGATCCCTTCGTAACTTAGGTCACGATTTCAGATCCTAACCCGGGATCTGCAGTCCAGGCTCATATCTGTTCAGGTGCCTAATGGGAGATGATGGATTATTCCCTATCAACTGCTCCCCCCAGGTCTCTGGAATGACTCCCGGAGATTCCAGGTCAGCCTTAGCGTCCTCAATAAGCTTCCCAGGCGAAGCCATCTTGTCACCTGCATACTGGTCATTATTACGCAAGACGTAATGATGTTTTTACCTCGGGGAGGTTAAACGTCGCTTATCCCTAACCCTTGATTTTATTTGGGTTCATCAAAGCCGTTCGTTCTCCCGCTACTTTTCCCATTATAAACAGGCAAGATTTTTCATATCATCCGGTCATCTTCTCCGGCGAGAAAGGTGACTAAATTTTTTCGGCCTGAGACGCCCCTTTCTCTCAACTGGAAGGGTATTGTCATCCTGTTGAGCAATTCCTTTTTTAAGAGGCATTGTGATGATAGAAATATTATACTTTTAGCTGAGGCTATAATCCGTTTTTGAGCCTATGATGATTCTTTCTCGTCTCTTATCATTCTCCTGAATGAGTGGATGAAGTTTCTAAGGCTAAGGCTCTCTCTCTTTCTTCTCTTTATTTATTTATTTATTTTTGAACAATATCAGAGTGACACCTGATATTTTCTCTTTTTTTCAGGGGCAATATTGGAGTGACATCCAATTTTTATTTCTGTTCATAATTCCACGACTTTTCTTTCTTCTTCACTTTTATGGTATTATGTATATATATATATATATATATATATATATATATATATATATATGCGAACTTATGTACCTGGGTTCTTGAAACAGATCTTACATGTGGCAAGTGACACCACATGGTCGTATTCTTCTTTAGTTATGATTCGCAATGTCAGTGTTTGTTACGTGAGTGCCTTGGCAAAAATCAGATCCTTTGACTGATTGATGTTGGGAATCCCCTTTTTGGAGTTCTGCATGAATATGCTAGAGATCTTTGATCTCCAGATGTCTATTGATCATGGATCTGTCTTGTAGATCTTTGATCGCAGGATACGTGTCCCACAGATCTTTAATTGTGCAATCTGTATTATACAGATCTTAGGTTGTAGGATCTAAGTATTGCGAATCCTTAGAAGTGGATTCTGTGTTTTGCAGATCTCAGATTGTGGGATCTGTGTTTCACAGATCCTTTATTGTGAGATCTGTACTTTGCAAATCCTTTATTATGGGATCTGCGTCTTGCAGATCCTCTATTTTCCGCTAAAGCATATCCCTTACTCTTCGGAGTTTTCTAGGGTCGCTCACTTCCTCCTTTATCGGGACCCGAAACCGCCGCCACTTTTTGTCATCATAACTTCTCCTGCCCACGTCCCATTAATGGGCGAACGTGCTTCTTAATTGCCGGTAGTGGGTAGTTTTTTACTTTCCCTTCTTGCATTTTGCAGAGGGATAAGAGTGTCAAACACCGTGATTTTTACTTCGAATTTTTTTAAATTTTTCCTCAAGGAGCATCTCCATGTGTTTTCACCTTTGATCATCTCTCTTTATTTTCCTTTTATTTTTTCCACCACCGTCGCCCTTCCCCGGCAACAGGTATCCTCCTTCTCCCTTTTTCTCTCTTTTGATCTTTCTTGCATGAGTTGTAGCTCTTGTTTTCCCTGTACTTATTTAGAAAGAGGAAATGGTTTCTACTTCTAGACGAAATTCTGGGAGTAAAAAGAAGGTAGTTGAGGATGAGGAGGAGAAGGAAGGTAGGGCTCCGGCACAACCTTCTGTTCCTTTAGATCAGTATGAATCTTCCACTGTAACTTCTTATGAATTAGGTTTGATTTTGAGCCGATTAGGGAACACCAGAGGGTTTACTGTACATATTCCTGAGTTTAGCGAGCGTCCCTTGTTCCCTAAGGTTGGTCATAAAACCTTTTGGCTTCGTCAATTATAGGCGGGTTTAAGATTTCCTATCCCCCCTTTTCTTACTCGCCTAGCGGAATTGTATGGCCTTCCTCTTAATCAGTTAAATCCTGCTTCTTTTCGTATAGCTCTTTTCTTTTTTATGGCTGCCACCTTAGATGGTGTGGATGATCCAGCCTCCCTTTTTCATAGATCTCATGAACTGAAACATTGTGGGTACCATTTATATCTCTCTCCTATCGGTTGGTTTCATAGGTTTTATGGCCAATATGAATCCATAGATAGGAAATGGCATCCTCAGTACCTGACTGTAGGTGCTCCTTCCCCAAATTCCTGGAACATTCCTGATATACCTCTCTACACCATTCCCAGGGTAGAGAAACCTATTTACGAACTTCCCAAATTGGATATATGGGAGGAGAATATCCTTCATGATTTACTTAGAGAGTATCCCGAGGGACATGAGATGTTGATGCCACTCCTTCTTAGTGAAGAAATGTTGTCCTTTTTTAGTTTGAAACCTGGGACTCCTTGGAATCCCAGCATGGGTAATTACCTTCTCTTGCTCTAGTTTTTTAGTTTTTATGAGCATGACTCATGTCTGGTTATTTCCTGGTTCTATTTGTTTTATTTCTGAGACATGTCAGCCAGAGAAGTTCTTCGTGCTCAAGCCAGGAGGCAATTTGAGGAAAGAATGCTCTTGAACAGGCCCCTCCGGCTCCTACACTTGTTTCTACAGTAGTTCCTCCCCCAGCTCCTGTAGCAGCTCCTACTACCATCCTCGGGGAAGCACCTACACCACTTCAGCCATCAGTTTTATAGGTCCCTACTCCTCGGGGACCTGCAGGTTCAGCGCCAAGTTCGGGTTCTGCAGCTCCGACACAAGGAGCAGCTACCCATATTCGGGGGAAAATTTCCCCATCTGGTGCAACTTCCAGAGGCTCATCTGCTACTAGAGGTGCCACCCCTCCCCCAGCTCACCCTCCTCATCATTTTGCAGCTGGGGTAAATCGCAGCCTTGCTGTTTCATCTGGGGAGTCTATTCTTCATCCAGAGGAAGATCTAGATTCTCAAGCATCTAAGGAATTCCTTTTCGACCTCATCTCCATTTCTGAGGAGCCACATTCTCAGATGCCTACTCTTAAGTCCTATTTTCCGCAAAAGAGGTCCTTGGACTCACCGTCTTCCAAGGATCCCAAGAAGAGGAAAACCCCTCCTGTCAACGTTGATAGGAGGGTCGGTATGCCCATCTCGAATGTGTTGGCACCCACACCTATCTCTACCCAGCCCTCAGCTTTGGGACCTCCCCTTTACTCCAGCACGTTGGCTAGGTACGCTACAACCAACCCTTACGAGGTGACAAAACAGCTTGAGCCCTCGCACAACGAGGGAGCTGCCTCAGAGGCTACACTAGCTATGCTGCATGCCTTACGCATGAAAGGCTTGGATGTTCCTACTGCTTCTTACAATACCCCTGGGGTGAGTGTGAGTTTTCCCGGCACTGTGAGGTGCATCGATGGAGGCATAGCTTCCAATATCTTGGACAACCTTCCCCGTGCTGAGTATTGGAGGCACCTGAACCGACTCACCTCTGTGGAGCTCATTCGACAGGCTTCAGTCCTGAAGTGAAGGTAATTTTAATTTCTTTTTTATATTTATGTATCTATCCTGTTCTTGTTATAGTATCTCATATTTCCCTACGCCCTCCTTTCTACAGGCGTTGGCTTTCAGGTCTATGCTCGGGCTTCGAGCTTTGACCTATGACCCTTTGAAAGGGGATGTGTCAAACCTGAGCTCCTCCAATGAGCAATTGCAAGCAGAAGTGTTACGTCTTTGAACAACCTACAGCGAAGAGCATGCCACCGAGGTTCGCGCTTTGCGTGAAAAAGCCGCAAACCTGGAGTCGGAGTTGGCTGATATGAAGTAGAGGGAATGGAAGCGAGAGAAATTGTCCCAGGAGCGCGAGAATTATCTGCAGCAGCTCGAAGGGGATCTGGCCACTTATAAAGTGCGCTCGGAAGATCTTGTGATGAGGCCCAAACCAGCCTGGTGCGTGCCACTGAAGAACACAAGAATGCCATAGAAAGGGCTTGTGACAATGCTCTTAAAAAGGGCAAAGATTCATGCCTGCAAGAAGGCCTTGTCACAGGGTTGGGGCCCACCGGTGCAGGTCTTATCTACTGATGACACCTTATGACCAAACCTTCCTTCAAGCTCTTGTAAGGGACCTTCCAGAGGCCTTCCTTCACTCAGAGGACTTATGGAACTGGATGAGCATACCTATGGGGTTCTGGGTTGGCGCTATAGTCGATGAAGCCCTAACTCAACTAGGGATGAGGCACCGCATGAAGGATCTTGATATCGATAGAATCTTGGAGATTCTGGAGAAGGAGTCTCCTACTTTAGAGCTAGATCTCAGGGTGAATGCCAACAATCCCTTGTACATGAAGAGCCTCCATATGGCCGCGCAGATCCTTTTTAAACCCGAAGAACATACAGAGGTCCTACCAAATTGGGAAGAATTTCCCTACTACCTTCTTCCCCCTCACGCAAGAATGTATGGGCTCCTGGAAGAGGCTTTGAAATATTTTCCTTTTTCCTTTTATATCATTTTTAAGCAACTAGTTTCTCTCAGTATTGTCCTTCTCATGTACTCCTTTTGGTCACAGGCAGCAGGTAAAGGATCTCCCTTTCTGTATCTCAGTTTTTTCCAGTGGTTTTAAGATTCTAATCATTTCTTTCCTCTTGCAGATGGGAGATTCCTTGCAAAAGGCTATTCAGGCGTTGGAGGAAGCGTCTCTTCTTCAGTCCCCACGAGGGATCACATTGAGCAGCAGCGCAACCTTCGAGATCGGTGGGCCCTCTGGGGTATCGGTCCCTGCTCCCCAGCCAGATCCTCCAGTTCCAGCTCCTCAGCCAGATCCTCCAGTTCCAGCCCCTCAACCAGATCCTTAAGTTCCGGCTCCTACAATGGACCAGACGAGTTCATCCCTCTCCCCGATTCAGATCCACCAGCACCCCCTCTCCCAGTCAGATCTTGTCAACCTCCCCCCTTCTTCCCTAGTGGGAGGGGCTCCTATTCCGGGAGATTTTTAGAGGCAGAGGAAGGGGTCAATCTTTTAGAGGAGGTCATGGAGGGCGTTTTTTCGGGAACAACAGTGGCAACCACCTGTTCCACCAGGGTTCCTCTTCAAGTTCCCAGTTCGTTCGGTACTTCGACACCTGACGGAGGCCCGGATCAGCCCGTTTCAACTCCCGGAGGAGAGGGTGAGCTGCAAGAGTAGGCTTTCTTGTAGCTTTCGATTTTTTAAAGATATCTCATGTGCCGTTGTTATGGGATCGGCTCCACTTCTTGTCTTATTCTAGGATATATTTCTTTAATTTGTTTATACTAGTTTTCTAGGGTTTTCAAATACTTTTGTTATTTGCTACGATGTTTGCATTTCTGATGTTCTGATTATTTTATTATCTTGTTCAGAAGTTCTGAATCAATTTTTCCAAATAGATATTCACTTGGGGAATTAGTGGGTAGTGGGGGGTATACCCCTACTCCTCCCCCCAAGTGAATTATAAGAATATGAAAGAATTATAATTCATTGTTTAAAGGAAAAAAGGAAAAAGGAAATTTCATTACTTAAACTTTAATAACTTCGACAAATTTTATGTTAGGTCTTTAAATGCCCTCCCCTTCTCAATTTTTCCAATAACTATGGCAAACTAGAGTACCTTACACATAGTATTTCTTCAAGTTGTTAGCATTCCAAGGTCTTGGTAGGGCTATTCCTTCTGCATCTTTTAATTCATAGGCCCCTCCGGCCAGCACGTTAGTGATGATGTAGGGACCCTCCCAGTTGGGATCCAACTTTCCGGTGGGTTTGAGGGCATCTGTTGTTTATAGCGCTCAGCTTTACCTTGAGCTTTTATTCGCAGCTCTCCAATTAGGTTCAAATTTTCTCTCAACAGACCCAAATTTTGATGTTCATCATAATTCAAAATCCGATGTGATTTTACATCCGCTTCTGCTGGTACTACGGCGGTAGATCCATATACTAAGTTGAGAGGAGCCTCTCCTGTGGCTGTTTTGGGACTAGTGCAATAGGCCCATAGCACTGAGTCTAGTTCATCAGCCCAGTTTCTTTTAGCCTTTCCTGATCTGGCTTTAATACCCGACACAATGGTTCTGTTCGTGACCTCTACCTGCCCGTTAGCTTGCGGATGAGCCATAGCTACAAAGCGCTGTTGAATCCTCATCTCTCGGCACCACGCGCACACAAGAGACCCCAGTGAACTGAGTTCCATTATCGGATACCAAGATCCTGGGAACACCGAAACGGCAACATATATTCTTCCAAATGAATTTTTTTATAGCTTGTTTTGTGATCTTAACCACAGCTTCTGCCTCCACCCACTTGGTGAAGTAATCAATCGCCACTATGAGGAATACTCTTCCCCCAGGAGCTGTGGGGAACTTGCCTACAATGTCGATTCCCCATTTATCAAAGGGATAAGGAGAGAACATTGCTCCCATCTCTTCAGCGGGTTTGTGGATCAGTCTACCATGTTTCCGGTAATGCTCACATTTTTTAACTAACTCCTTGGCATCTTTCTCGATGGTAGGCCAGAAGAAACCAGCTCTCAAGACTTTCCTTGTTAAATCTTTAAAACCTGTATGAGCTCCTGCGGCACCTTCGTGTATTTCCTTTAATAGATATTCCCCTTCTTGTTCAGATAAGCATCTGAGGTAGGGATGAGTAAATGATCTTCTGTAGAGAAATCGTTCCATTAGGAAAAATTTGGTTTCTGAGAACCTTTTCTTGGCGACTCAGGCCGGCTTCTGAACGATCATTTGATTTTAGGATCTGAATGACCGACACCCTCTAGTCCGTAAGTTCATGTACTATGCAGATGTCCGCCACGCTTGATCTGGTATATGCTTGCAGCACCGACAAATCACCTCCCCAGGTCCCTTCCAGTGCGCTTACCATTCTGGCGAGGCGATCTGCCTCTGTGTTACCCTCTCTAGGGATCTGCTTTATTTCTACACCCTCAAACTTCTTGATTAGCATTGCTACAGTTTCTGCGTATGCTATCATGCGTTGCTCCCTTTTCTCGCAGGTCCCTAGAACCTGGTGTGTTACCAGCTGAGAATCGGAATGGATGATGGCTTGAGGGACCTCCATATCAATCATTATGTATAGGCATCCAATCACAACCTCATATTCTGCTTCATTATTGGATACAGGGAAATTCATCTTAATCGCAAAGCGATACTCTTGAGCTGTAGGGGCTATAATGTAGATGCCTACTCCAGCTCCTTCTTTAGTGACCGATCCATCCACATAGGCCTTCCATGGACATTTTTTCTCCAGGTCCATCCGGGTGGTTTCCTGTATAAAATCGGCTAAAGCTTACGCTTTTATGGCTGCCCGAGGCTCAAAGTCCATGTCATACTCGCTGAGTTTTACAGCGCATTTTACCATCCTCCCAGATAGATCTGGTTTTCCCAGCACCTGCTTAAGAGGCATGTTGGTTCGCATCATTACTCGATGTGAAAGGAAATAGGACCTCAATTTTCTAACTGTAGTCATAACAACCAACGCTACCTTTTCAATGTCTGAATATCTTTCTTCAGGTCCTTGGATCATACGATTGGTATAGTAGATAGGCTTCTGTACAGATCCCTCCTCTCTGAGGAGTACTGAGCTGAGGGATTCCTGACCTACCGCGAAGTATAGATATAATACTTCTGCAGGCAAAGGTTTGGTTAATAAAGGCAAAGCAGTGAGGTGCATTTTTAGATCCTCAAATGCCTCCTGACATTCCTCTATCCATTCAAACTTGCTTCCTTTCCTTAATATCTTAAAGAAAGGGAGGCTTCTGTCTGCAGATCTGGATATGAATCTGCTCAGGGCCATGATCTGCCCATTAAGCCTCTGTATCTCCCTGATGTTTCTTGGTGGCATCATGTCCAATACAGCTTGGACTTTAGCTTGATTAACTTCTATTCCTCTGGGGGTTACCATGTAACCCAAGAATTTTCCAGATTGCACTCCAAATAAGCATTTAGCTGGATTTAATTTTAAATTATATGATCTTGCTATCGTAAAGACCTCTTCCAGGTCTTGTACATGTTGTACTTTTTGCCAAGATGTCATCGATGTATACCTCCATGTTTTTACCGACTTGGTTTTTGAATATTTTATCCATCATTCTATGGTATGTAACCCCTGCGTTCTTTAAACCAAAAGGCATGCTCTGGAAACCAAACATCCTAGCACATACCCCAAAAGTAGCCTTTGGGACATCTGAAGGTTTCATTTTCACTTGATGGTATCTCTGGTAGGCATCCATCATTGAAAGGAGTTCACATCCTGATGTGGAATCCACCAGTTGATCAATTCTGGGAAGGGGATAGTGATCTTTTGGACAAGCTTTGTTCAGATCTCTGAAATCTATACACATGCGCTAGGTCCCTGTACTTCCTTTGGGCACCATTACGGCATTAGATAACCATTCTGGGAATTGAATTTCCTTAATATGTCTTGCTTCCAGCAGCTTGGCTACCTCCTCCCGGATGACTTTATCTTTTTCCGGTCCAAATTGCCTCAATTTTTGTTTTACTGGCTTTGCTTTAGGATCTACGTTTAAACAATGCAATGCCAGTTATGGCCTTACCCCCACCAAGTCAGCCGAGGAGAAGGCGAAAACGTCGGTGTTCTGCCTTAAGCAACTTATCAAGCATTTAACTATAAGGTCAGACATCTGAGTGTCAATTCTCGTTGTGAATCCTGTTTTATTGGGGAAAAGTTCTACTGGTAGCAGCTCCTCAACAGGTTGCATCTGGTGAGAAGCTTCTGCATCCAAGGGATCTGCACTTTTATTTTGCTTTTCACCGTGCTCGGGACCAATTCTG
This sequence comes from Mentha longifolia, assembly GCA_001642375.2. NCBI lineage: Eukaryota > Viridiplantae > Streptophyta > Magnoliopsida > Lamiales > Lamiaceae > Mentha > Mentha longifolia. Next base: position 822,797 of record CM038121.1, on the reverse strand, counting down.
GAGTTTTCAGGTCCTAGCATCATTCGCTTTCTCGCTTCTCCAGCTTTTACTGACTGCATGTAGCATTCTCTTGACAACACTTGATCCCCAGATGCCCATCCTACCTTACTCCCCACAGGGAACTTCATCATGAGGTGATAGGTGGATACCACCACCTGAAATAGGCTTAACGCCGTTCACCCTAGAATGACGTTATATGAGGACTTTTTCCTCACCACCAAGAAGGTAACTGGCTTAGATATTTGCAGATCCCCTTCTCCAAGGGTCAGCATTAAATCTACAGATCCCAAGGACATGACAGCGCCACCGGCAAAGCCATGTAATGCCGTGATGATCCTATTTAGGGGTTTTTGAAGTGCCATCTGATTTAAGCAGTCTTCAAATATTACATTAACAGCTGCTCCTGTATCCACAAAAACTCTTTTAACTTCATATTGCTCGATTCCTACTGATATAACCAAGGCATCATCATGGGGATGGGTTAAGGACCTGTCATCTGAAGGTCCAAAAGAAATTTCGGGCAACAATGAGCATCTCTTACCCTATGGCGATCTACTACTTGGATCTCTTGAGTGTAGGCTTTGCGACTTCAGTTTGAATCTCCTCCTATAGGGCCTCCATATATCATGGATATTACCCCTCTTTTGCCCGGGGTTTCTCTAGGTTGCTCATTTCCTTAACTTCTGGGATCTTTGTCCTCCTTTCTTTGCTTTGCATGCCCTGACTCTTGTCAGACATATTCCAATAGTTCTCCTTCTTGAATCAATTTTTCTATTGCGACTTTCAGATTGCGACAATCGTTGGTTGTGTGCCCGTAATCATTATGGAATCTACAGAACTTGTCTAACTGAGGTCTTTTAGGGGGCTGATCCCTATGAGGTGGGATCTTTACTCCCGGTTTCTTTGTTACCACCTCAAGAAGATCTGCAGGTGATCTTGTGAGAGGAGTGAAAGATCTTTGAAATTTTTCATTTCGGTCAGGCTTTCTTGCTTCCGCAGCTGGCCTCTTCTTGTCATCAGCTTTCTTTTCCCACTTGAAGGAAACATCTGATTTCTTAGCTATCATAGCTTCTTCCATGTTAATATACTTTTGGACTCTGGCCAGCAATTCATTAAACGTTTCGGCCGGTTTCTTCATTAATGAGGCAAAGAAGTGCCCTGGCCTTAACCCTTCAACAAAGGAATGTATTTTTAGCGTAGCTTCAACTCCAGAGATTTCCAATATTGCTTCATTAAATCGAGTCATGTATTCCTCGAGGCTCTCATTAGTCCCTTGCTTGATTGTTGTCAAATACAGCAAATTGTTGGTGGACCTCTTGGAACTTACAAATTGATGTAAGAATATTTCTCTCAGATCCTTGAATGAATGAATAGAATCTCGGGGCAGCTATTGGAACCATTGCTGCGCCGGCCCGGATAGTGTGGTTAAAAACACTCTACACTTAACCCCCTCTGAATATTGATGCAGCAAGCACAAGCTTTCAAATTTCATGAGGTGTTCCTCAGGGTCACCCTGCCCTTTATATTCATAAGAAACTGATTTAAAGTTCTTGGGAATAGGATCTGTTTGAATATCCGCCGAGAAAGGGCTATTCTCGTTGATATAGTTTGAGCCATCCTCGAATTTGCTTTCTCTGCCTGTTTTGGTGACAGAGGTGTCTACTGTTTCTTCCGCATGCGGGATAGACTCTTCTGGATTCCTTTTCTTAGATGCACAATGTGCCTTGAAGAGCTCCTCCAGCTCCTTGGCTATGATTTTCATTTGATCTTGCTGTTCCTGAATCTGCTTTTTGAGCATATTAGTGAGAGTTGCTTCTCTTTTAGTACCAGTTTCCCGTACTTCCTCATCAGAGAATTCACAGTCTGTAAACTGTCCTTCCTCTTGGATCTGAGGTAGCTTGGTAATTATATCCCAAAGAACTTTGGGATCCTATGATCTGGAGCTATGCTTATGCTTTGCCTTCTCATTACTTCCCCTATTTTCGGGAAAAAGGGATGTATTGACGGGATCTGAGGGAGTAGCAATGCTGGCTCCCATAGCGGCTAGGCGCTTATCCAGAGCTCCCTCTAGTGCATCGTCGATCATGCTTTTCATCTACTGCAGCATGAAGGAGGAGAAATCGGGCTCCACTGTGCTACTCCCCTAAGGAGGCAGCGTGGTCCCAGGGTTTGTATTAAAGCCCGGGGGAGGGTGTTTGCTGGTCCCTCATTCTGTGAGCCTAGCACCTGTGCTATGCTAGAGCTTTGTTCCATTTCTTGGGGGATCTGCAAAGATATACAAATTTTTCCCCGATTAGTGCCTAATACATAGATTAGGGCTTTTTTTTTTTTTTTTTAAGAAAGTGGGGAGGTTCCGGCCCATATGTTTGGAGCTCATAAGCTTAGATGAGTTATCTCTAGTGACTTTAGGCTTTTTCGACCTTTCCCCATGAGTGACCTTGAGGATTTTTGTTTGAGTTTTAAGATAGTTTTGTTGTGCCTAGATCTTTGGCCAGGGCATACCATTAGCTTATCTTGCCTCTTTATCAAAAGTTCCTCAGGTTTTTTTTTAATTTTTTATTTTTTTAAATATTTGGGTGATATGTACTCACCAGATGGAAATCACAGGTTTTCTCTTTTTCTCGAGATTTTCCTAGGATGTAGAGGACTTCCGTTCCCGTCCTTCTCTGCTCTGCTTTTTTATAAAAAGAATAAGATACCACATCAGATTTTTATGGAAGATCTCACATCAGAGTTTTATAGGAATTTTGAGCTAAAGCCTACTTAGTCTAACATTAATATATGAATAGAATGATGGAAATTATTTTTACTTTGATCAATTATGTTATGTCAAAATTGAATTCCCACCGAACTCTCTTTCCCTGCTTCTTTCTGAGAATACCTACAGATTGGAGGAGAATTAAGGACTTTCTTAGAAAGTATAATATATTCATATATATATATGTAGGAAGATCAGGGCGGTAGAAATTAGGAACAAATTGTTCCTCCGATATTGATTATAAATCAATTTCAAAGTGCTTTGTTAGAGAAAAATCGACGCCTTAGTCAGAATTTTCCCACAGACGGCGCCAGTTGATAGATTCGGGTTATTAATCTATCAACAAATCTATAAAATAATTATGAATATGCAAATGAAAGGTGTTTAGATTCTTCCAGGTAGATTCTAAGTATTATTTAGTGAATTCGCTGCTTTTCCTTCCTTAGTGATTCTACCTCAGTGACTCTTTGCAGTATCCGCTTCTTAATTTGTGAGCCTGCAAAACAATACCGAAGGAGCGGGGAGGGTTCCTCCAGAAAGAGACTCCGACACTCAAGTCAGCTTCTTGTCCAAAGTGAAGTTAAAATATATCCGCTTCAACAAAGCTTGCAGCGGAGGAAGAAATGTAGAGATAACGAAAGCCTCCCCTTTCACAAATGCAGGATGCTATATATATATAATGATGCTATGGTTGAGGGTAGTGAAGTAATTTTCTTTAGGTTATAGGGCTAGAATAGTCTTTTAAAGGGAGACAAGTTGGTTAGGCTAAGAGGGTTGGTTATGATTATTTGGTCCCCACTGTGGTCCCTAGGGTCACGTTTTTTACGCATCCATCAAGGGTCCTGGAGAAAAATATGTGATCTGGAGGAATTGGAAGGATCTGTCACTTCTACATGCAGAGCCATCCGGAACTCAGCTCCTGAATTCAGATCCCTCCGTAACTTAGGTCACGATTTCAGATCCTAACCCGGGATATGCAGTCCAGGCTCACATCTGTTCAGGTGCCTAATGGGGGTTGATGGATTATTCCCTATCACTTACGTTACTCGGAGTAACGACTTTCTGATCCTTAGGACTATAGAAAAGACCACCATTTGTTCCCTTAGGATACCTTATGAACAGTCTGACCTCATATCTAGGTTCCAATTTGCCTGCAGCTTTATCTATGATATGTGCAGGTGAACTCCATATCCGAATATGCGACAAACTTAGCTTGCGCCCTGTCCATAATTCATATGGTGTCTTCGAAATTGATTTCGAAGGAACTAGATTAAAGACATATGTTGTTGTTTCAAGAGCACATCCCAGAACGAAATGGCTAGTGACCCATAACTCATCATCAAACAAACCATCTTGAGCAGAGTTCTATTACTTCTTTCTGACACGCCATTCTGTTTGGGTATACCAGGCGGAGTCTATTGGGAAGTAATCCCATTTTCTGACAAGTATCCCAAGAACTCATTGCTGAGGTATTCGCCACCACGGTCAGATCACAATGACTTGATACTCTTATCATATTGCCTTTCGACTTCTGCCTGATATGTCATGAATTTCTCAAAACATTCAGACTTGCGATGCAATAAGTAAATGTATCCATATCTCAAGTAATCGTCAATGGAAGTGAATAAATACTTGTAGCCTCCGTGAACTTGGATGGACATAGGTCCACATAAGTCAGAGTGAACCAGTTCTAACACATCTTGTGACCTATACCCCTTGGCCTTGAAAAAGCCGGGTTGTCATCTTTCCTTCCTAAACATGATTCGCAGACTGGGAAAGACTCAACTTCCGGTAAAGGAAGTGTCCCCTCTTAAACCAGTCTTTGGTTCCTATTTAGATTGATGTGACCCTATCTTAGGTGCCAAAGATATGTTTGGTTCAAAGAAGAAACCTTTCTGTTCTTATGGTTTGAATAAGATGATGATAAATAAGTGGAAATTTCATGTGGAACAGAGATAATATGAAGAGAGTTAACTATAGTGCCAAATAACATTATTGTCTTTTCCAATGGTCACACGACAATCAAACAAAATGTTATAACCATCCACACGAAGTCTCGAAACTGAAATTAAATTTCTACGAAACTCCGGCACATATAAAACGTCTCTTAAAATTACTCTACCACTTGAAAAGAATGTACTATATCTCCAACCGCAACAACTGCAACTTGTGCTTTGTTGCCCAAGGAGATGGTGATCCTGCCTTCATTCACTGCTCTCTTTTGCAAGAAGCCCTGCAAAGTGTAACAAACATGATCTGTCATGCCAGTGTCTACTACTCATGAATGAGTAGAACTAGCCACGAAACATGTTTCTGTTACTAGAGCTGAATGTGTACCTTTCACTTTCTTTGGACATTCCGCTTTCCAATGTCCCTTTCTATTACACTTGTGACACTTGCCTTTCAGCTTTTTACCACGCTTCACTACTCTCACTGTTCTCACCCACCTCCTTTCGTTTAACGCCTTTCTATTCCTCATTCTCCGAAGACAATGTAACAGATGCAACCTTAGTGATTGGAACATCAATCAACATCGGGCTCGAACCTTCTTCATCAAGAAGATCGCCATTCTCAAAGAGTTCTTTGAAATGCTCTATTAGCATCTCGTTCCTCTTGAGATGCACTTTACCTTAGGGTAGGAGGTGCGAGAGTGTTAAGCACGAAGTCATAATCAAGTGATTTTAGAACATTGAGAAAGTTTTGCTTCTACTAAAGGAAGCTAGATCCCGTGAGAGGATTAGAAAAAACGAGTTTGTGAATTAGAGTAGCAGTAGACATATCTAAAAAATATAAACAAGTAGACAATTAAGCACTTGGTGAGAAGAATAATTTTATGTCAACAATGTTACAACCCCTTGATAAAAGTAACATTGACTAACAAACGAGTAGCCCAACGATTTCATAAGCAGGCCACGTTCATGTGGACGTCTACTCATGAAATCCTCGACCAAGACACGACGGTCACTTTATTTCCTTTCCCATCACACGGATCTTTGTAACACAAGGAAATAATAACCCATTTTATTCTGAACCCTGCTATACTGAGAAGTGACCTCTGAGAGGATTCATCAATAAGTAGCTAAGCTTGACCATATTATTAATCCAATTGAGTTTGTTAAGCGAATTAGTACAATTACGCGAATGGCACCGCTTGCAAAACGCCCTCTTGGCCTATCTCACTATATAATTCCACTAAGGCCTCAAGTGTCGGTCCGTACGAGTAAGCCACATTCATGTGGACGTTTACCGTATAACTCCCACTCGCCTAAGGAATTATATAGATATTTGAGAAGTCTTACCGACATTTACATTGTAGAGGCATAGAATCAACGCAAACCACATTCTTGTGGATGTTTACGTGACCCTATCCCCTAACTACGTCTAAAACCAAATATGGAGGTCCCAATTAATTTCATGACAAAATTAATCATTGTTCTGCTTAGACGTTTTGTTTCAAAGGGTTTGTTGTGATATTTAAAGCACGTAGACATTTAAGTCCTATCGCATGATTTCTAAGCGCATTTAATAAAACATGCTCGCTAGAAATCATAAAATTGCATGTTATTGACGCCATATGCATGTTTTGATTTCTATTACGCAATTAATAAAAGCAAGTATAACATACAATTCATGTTTTTCGTTCCATTGCGTAAATTAAAATATCTATAGTATGCTTAATAATTAAATACTAATAAATAGGCTGCCAACCGGGAGGTAAAACCCAATCTATTACATTTAATTATAAATTCGGAACATTCTCCTGTCTTTTTTCTAAATATGGAAAGTCCACTCTAGGTCTTCAAGTCCGCTTTCCAAAACTGGCATGGTGGTTGGATAAGGATAAATATATCCAAGATGAGATCAAATCTCTTAGAGATAGAAATATATCTTTTAGATATGATCAAATCTTTCTTGATAAGAATAAATCTTATCAGATAAGATCATATCTCTTAAAGATAGCGACATATCTATTAGATATGATCAAATCTTTCTGGATAAGAATGAATCTTATCTGATAAGATCATATCTCCAAAAGATAGAAAAAAATCTTCTAAGAGATATCAAAGATCTCGTACTGACTTGCCAAGCAAGTTGGCATCACCACCATCACCGACTAGAACCGCCGTTGCCGGCGGCGGCGCCGAGAGCCCGACGGTGGCTCGCCGGCCACCGCCGCCTCCCACTGGCCTCGACTACTCTCCAACACCTCGGGAAGGTGCTGGAACTGCTGCTGCAGCGCTGGACTCGTCAGGAAGAAATGAGTGCGCGGTCAAAACCTTAGGTTTCGCCGCTGCCGTCGCTGCCTTAGTTTCCGTGCCACCTCAGCCGTTGGTGACGGCGCCGGAACCCTAGTTTTGAAACTAGGGTTCAGTCATCACTTACGAAATGGTGAGGGTGCAGCCGAAACCATGCAGCCACTGTAAAATCCCAACCGAGCCCGCCGGCGTGTGCCCGCGACGCACCGCCGCGCACCACCACCACCGGCTCCCGTTTTTCATCTCGATCTTCTTCTCCTCCTCTTGTGTCGAACTCCAGCAGAACATTTACAATAGAATTCGAATAATACAAGAGAAAAAATTACAAGAAAATAGATCTAGATCTTATCGGCACCTTATTTCTCACCGATAACACAAAAAATGATAAATCAAGAACAATTAAAGCATAAATTGTTCCCGGACAGCAGCATGCACACATTATGGCATAATTCGACTCTAAATGCATGAACATGTGGATCGAATTATCACAGAGCCAATTCACTGAACCGGTGGCTCTGATACCAATTGATGGAAACGCCGATTGAAGGCGATCCAATTCTGCCCTCAGATCTGAATTGGTTGTGATAATTATTGCATTTAGAACAAATATAAGAATCAAAATATACCTTCAATGTGCCGATGGAGAAAAACTACAGGTCTAGCTTTCTAAACTGTATTCCCGCTTCTCGAACCCGGCGGATGAGTGGTCTGCGATACGGATTTAGAATCTCTGATCTTGCACACCTTGAAGAAGAATCATTCCTCCCTCTTCTCCTATATGTGGCCGCCCCTCTCCTCTCTTAGATGATAGCCTAGTTGTGTAATTACTGTTTTGTGCACTTAAGTATATATATAGTGCATAAGATCTTACCCTAATGGGCCTAGAGAAGGAGTAGGCACCCACTTAAGCCCATCAGACTTAAGTGGCCCCTATCTTATGATCCAAGATCATAAGTGGCGCCCTATAGGGGTCCAATAAGAGATATTGGGCTCTTATTAGTGCACTGATCCATTTATAAGAATATTGGGCTAGTCTAGGGAATAGATACCAGACAGAGTTGGGCCTTACCTAATTAAAGTAATACTGTGCTATCCCCTGTAGCACTAATTTAATTAGAGCTATAACTCATTCCACTAAAGAGTTACAATTGATTTACCGCTCTGTCCCGATTACGTAGTCAGGGCTAGTATTTTTCTTAGAGCGATCCCCATGTTTAAGAATCCTGATATCCGTTAATTAATTAGAGCTCGTCTGACTGCTCATAATTAATTAAACTCTTATACTTCCTTAGGTAGTACCCGCTCAAACTTATTATTATACTTGAACTTAATCAGCTTGCATGACTTAGTATAATAATCCTTATGAGCTCCCTAAGAGGATATCTCAACCTTTAAGGACACGGTTTCTTGATACAACTAACTAGACATCATACATGCCTTCATGTTACCCAAGATATAAAGAATTGAGGTGCCATACAAGGCTCGTACCAAATAAGTCAAAGCAACAGTGAAGAGCGCATATATGCCTTATAGCTTATCCGGATTAAGATCTAGCTACTAAGACCCGAGATCTCTTAGCTCTTCACCTACTAAGTAGGGTCAGTCTAGAAGAGCAATATCTCACTGTGATCCTATCAGTACGTTCCTAGTATACCAGCATAATTAGTGATTGAGACCCATCACTACTGTTAGTGCTGTAGTGTAAACTGATAACTTTGCCCGAAGTTATCTCGAGTGTGATGATATTTAAATCTCATGAGTCACCATTAATCATGATATCCTCTAGTATCCTCTGGCACGTTAACACTCTCATGAGATAATGGACTTATTCATTCTCAATTATAAACTTTCAGATATGTGATTGTAAGAAGTGGAATAAATATTGCATACCCTAAAACACTGGTTTTGCTTTAGGTATACAAAATCCCAACAATGATCGCTAGTGGTAACAGGGGAAGACCCAGACTTGGAATCCTAGGGCTATTTATGCCCAAGAAAGGGGGCTTGAGGAGATGATCGCTAGTGAGGAGGCAGATGCAGCTCAGACTTATTGGCTCGCTGTTGATTTCGATACGATTTAGGTAGAAGAGTTCTTTCAGGATGAGCAGCCCGATGTTTGGATCGGTTACCCCGGCAATTGAGGGTCTATCTTATTCTAGTATTTATATGTTGTAGTATCGGTTATAACGATAACTCCTTTTATTTGGCCGGGTGTATGTACCCGAGACTTATGCATGTACTTTATTATCTGACATTTTACTATATTTGTTTATTAAGGCAGGGTAGGTGTACCCCTTTTTTCCCCCTAGTCTAAGTCGAGTCGGTTGACTCGGCTTGGACTAACATTTTGTAGTTTTATTGGCTTTGGGGTTATTGGGTACATGACCTTTATGACATGTGATAACCTTGTGTTATATCATCGTTGAGCATACCTCCTATTATGTTTCTTCTTTGTTGATGAATGTATGATGATAATTATATATGGTGTAGTTTTTCTTCTATCTTTCAACACAGGTTGGTCAGGGGATACAGTCACGATAGGAATGATTGGGTTGTTCTCCGTAAAGCTACCTACATACCCGTTATAGGGATCAAGCCCGGATGTAGTTCTAACAAGTCCTGCATTGAATTGTCAGAACTGCTGCAAAAGTGATGTGATTCCATATAACCTAACTCGAAATAAATTGATGAAAGTAGTTGTGTTACTGTTTGTATTGAAGGAACCGATCAGCGAAGAACGATTCATGCAACCAAGGATTCGTTTTCGGTTATGATTAATTCGATTCAATCCTATCATGCTCCTATGAATTAAATACAATCATAGGGTGTTTCATCGATATACCTCTCGGTTTTTGTGTGAGAGCTCGCTTGAAGATCTTCTGATCTGTTTCCCTGCTTGATTCCGATGTTGGATGGACAACACGCTACGAATTCAGCCACGGAAGAAACTTGCACACGTCGTCTCTCAGCCTTGCTGTTGCCGCCGTGCTCTCTCTCTCTCTAACACTTAAACCTAGCCTCTCTTGATTATGAGATCAATGTCTTTTGTATCTAGAGGCATTAAGTGAATATATATAAGAGGAGAATGGGCTTAAGTTGCAGTTTTGGCCCACAGACCAATACATGGCCGCTCATCATCATTATAGGCGTCCCTTACTGGGCTTTGATGATGATCAGGCCTTTCTTCCTTAACTGTGACCTATTGAGCTTATTGGGCCAGATCAGGGATCTACTAGCAGATAAAACTAGGCCTCCCAATGTTCTGAATTCTCTATATTCAGCCCAGAATAAAATTCAAATCATAAGTATTAAAACATTCCACTAGAGTAATAATACTGAACTACATGTTTTATCCCTGTTGAGCTCAGGGCTAGTATTAGACTTAAATCAGCCCCGTATTTAAGATATCTTACATCCGTTAATTAATCTAAAACTTCTGAGTGCTTTTGTTAATTAACATCTTATTAAATTCCTGAGTAGTACCATTCATTCCTTATTCATCATACTGGAACTTAATCCACCTGCAGGGTTTAGTATGATAATTCTTAATGAATTCCTTAGGGGATGTAATCAACCTGTTTTACCATGATACGATGCTCTATTGTAGTTGCACTAAAGATCGTACTAGTTATAGTTGTTACCCAAGATACGGGTCATTTTGGATTGCAATGAGTTAACCCTCAGCCATGGTAAATGAAAGTAACAGACTACAACTATACACCCTTAGTCGCTTAATTAGAGTTAAGGTGTTATGTTAAATAACATAAAAGTCCCCGAGGTCTTGATTCTTCTACTTAGGTCAGAATAGAAGAATTCACCTCACCGTGATCCTATCAATACGATCAACGTACTAGCATAAACAAGTAACCAAGACAAGCTACTTATCTATTTATGCTACAGTCTATACCGATAGTTTTATCCGAAACTATCTCAACTGTGATAACTGTTTATATCTCAAGAGACACCGGTTACTACGGTCTTCCGTGATCTACTACACACCATATAGCTTATAACTTTGAGATAATGGATAGATGGTTAATGCTTAACAAACAATTCATACATAATCAGATAGGAAATTGTTAGTGAAATATGGAACCACATGTATACAAGCTAAAAGACCTGTTGTCTAGTATACAAATCCATCAATCTCCCACTTATACTAAAGCAATCTTTTAGTATACAATGTGACAATAGGCAAGTGTCTATATCTAGCATCTATTACAGATCTTCTCCCACTTATACTCAAAGTTTAATTGTGTGGGAGGCTCCGCAGCCCTAATCCATCGACATGCTTGTCAAAAACTTTGGCTGTCAAGCTCTTTGTGAATGGATCCGCCAGATTATCCGCTGAAGGGATTTTCTTCACTTCTATATCACCGCGTTGTACGAAATCTCGCACAATATGGTTCTTTCTGTCAATGTGTTTACTCGCCTTGTGAGCTCTGGGTTCCTTATAGTTTGCAACCGCACCAGAATTATCGCAATACACCGCGATACATTTGGGCAAACTCGGGACCAGATTTAGCTCATGAAGGAAGTTCTTGAGCCACACAGCCTCTTTTGCAGCCTCACAAGTAGCTACATACTCGGCTTCCATGGTGGAGTCTGCGATGCACTTCTTCTTCACACTCCTCCAAATGATAGCTCCACCTCCCAAGGTGAACACATAACCGGTGGTAGATTTCCTCTCATCTCGATCAGCCTGGAAGTCTGAGTCCGTATACCCTCTCGGGATCATCTCATCGGACCGGTAAGTCAGCACATAATCCCTTGTCCTCTTGATGTACTTCAAGATGTGCTTTACCGCCGTCCAATGTCCCTGACCAGGGTTAGACTGATATCTTGCCATGTATCCCACGGCATAACAGATATCCGGTCTTGTACACAGCATTGCATACATGAGGCTTCCAACCGCTGAAGCATACGGTATAACCTTCATGTCGTCTATCTCCTTTTGTGTCTTTGGACACATCTCCTTCGATAGAGCGATGCCATGCCTGAAAGGAAGAAATCCCTTCTTGGCATTTTGCATGCTGAAACGGGCGATCACAGTATCAATATATGAAGCTTGGCTTAAGCCTAACATCTTCTTCTGGCGATCTCTGATCACCTTGATCCCTAAGATGTAAGCAGCTTCTCCCAAATCCTTCATCTTGAACTGTTCAGACAACCAACCCTTTACGCCTGATAACACGTTCACATTATCACCAATGAGAAGTATGTCATCTACGTACAGTACTAAGATTACCATGCTTCCATCCGCACTGAAACTGTAAACACAACTCTCGTATAAACACTGAACAAATCCATAAGATTTGATCACACTATCAAATAGTATGTTCCAGGATCTCGAAGCTTGCTTAAGTCCGTACAAAGACTTCTTGAGCTTCCATACGAGATGCTCTTGGCCTTTAGACACATAACCTTCATGTTGGCGCATATAAATATGTTTATCTTTCTCAAGATAACCGTTCAAGAACGCAGTCTTGACGTCCATCTGCCAAACCTCTAGGTCTAAATGCGCTACCATGGATAAGATAGTTCTGATGGTTTTAATCATGGCAACCGGCGAAAATGTTTCCTCATAATCTATACCCTCACGCTGAGTGCATCCTTTCGCCACCAATCTAGATTTAAAGGCCGTAACCTTTCCATCAGAATCTCTCTTTCTCTTGTACACCCACTTGCAACCAATGGCCTTCTTGCCATTTGGCAGCTCCGCAAGGTCATACACATCCATGTCTACTATGGATTCGATCTCAGCATCCATAGATTCTTGCCAAGAATCCGCATCTTCGTCCTCCATTGCCTTCTTGTAAGTCCAGGGGTCGGTCTCTTCATGTTCAAGACCAGCGAGAATGTCAGTGGACTCGCCTAGAAACATGAACCGATTGGGTTGATGAACCACCCTCCCACTGCGATGAGGCGCCGGTGGAACTTCGGTGTCGGAAATCGGTGCAGTTACTTGTGGTACATCCTCTTGTACACTTGGCTGAGTTGGATCACTGGCTGCCTTTGCTCTCAACTCATAGAGCACAATATCACTCCTTGCCAGGTGCTTACTTATATAGTCCTCCTCTAGGAATCGGGCATTAGTGCTCACAATGACCTTCTGATCCTGAGTACCACAAAAGTAGCCACCTTTCGTTCCTTTTCGATATCCAATAAACAGCCTAACCTCAGTTCTAGAACCTAATTTATCGGCCTCCTTATTCAGCACATGTGCTGGACTTCCCCAAAGCCGAATATGACCCAAGCTGGGCTTGCGCCCTGTCCATAATTCGGAAGGAGTTTTACTTACCGATTTAGAAGGTACTAGATTGGGGAGATAACCTGCTATTTCCAGGGCATATCCCCAAAATGAAATTGGCAGAGGTGCATAGCTCATCATCGATCTAACCATCTCTAAAAGAGTTCAATTTCTTCTCTCAGCTACACCATTCTGTTGGGGTGTTCCTGGTGTAGTCAATTGGGACGTAATCCCATTTTCTGACAGATAAGTCTTGAACTCAGTGCTGAGGTACTCTCCACCACGATCAGATCGTAATGACTTGATACTTTTACCTAATCTCTTCTCCACTTCCGATTTGAACTCTTTGAACTTGTCAAAACATTCGGACTTGCGGCGAAGTAGGTAAATATAACTGTATCTTGAGTAATCGTCAATGAAAGTAGCGACGTACTCGTAACCTCCTCGAGCTTGTGTTGACATCGGTCTGTACCACACAAATCAGAATGAATCAATTCCAATAACTCGGAAGCTCTATTTCCTTTGGCTTTGAAAGGTCTAGTCACCATCTTTCCTTCCAAATAAGATTCACATGTTGGTAATGGTTCTGTTTGGAATCGTTCCAAAATACCATGACTAACCAACCTTTGAATCCTCTTTTGGTTGATGTGACCCAATCGTAAATGCCAAAGATAGGTTTGATTCATTTGAGAAGAACTCTTTCTCTTTTTAGGGTTTGATGATGAGATTGCATTATTTGAAGAAGAAGGTGCATTTATTGGACAATTTATAGTATAGAGAGAACCAGATAATGTACTAGAAACGATAATCTCATTGTTCTTCATGATAGAAACACCACTATCAAAAACTACTGAGTAACCATCGTCATAAAGTTTCGAAACAGAAATCATGTTTCGTCGAAACACCGGCACATATAAAACATCTCTCAAAACAAAAATAAAATGTCCAAAACTAAAATGAAAATCTCCAATAGCGACAGCTGCAACTCTCGATGCATCGCCCATGGAGATGGTAATCTCGCCCTCACTCAGCTCCCTTTTCTGCAGAAACCCCTGCAAGGTATAACATACATGGTCAGTTGCGCCCGTATCTACTACCCAAGTCTAGGTAGAACTAGCAGCTAAACATGTTTCAGTTACAAATAAGTAAGACGTACCTCCATTCTTCTTCTTTAGAGGGCAGTCAGCCTTCCAATGTCCCATCTTGTTGCAATTGAAGTACCTTCCTTTCCATTTCCCTTTCTTGACGCTGCCAGTGGCCTTGACATTGCCTTTCGGCTTGATGTCATTCCTGGCCCCCATGATCTCCGCGTCCCTCTTGCTCCTATTGAGCAAAGCTCTCTGCTTTTTGTTGTTTCTGATCCTCTCTTCCACATCTTTCAATGTTAGAGTGCATCCCAACTATTTTTCGGTAACTTTGACCGTTGCGGAATCCAACTTAATGTTGCGCATCTTGTCATCATCAAAGATGTCCTCGAGAGTCTCGATCATACTGGATACAGTAATCAAATGGCCTACCATATACTGCATCCCACCCGACAGTGAAGACATGACAATTTCTCTCGCTTTGTCATTCGCTTCATGCCATTTCTTATGATTGTCTCTATCTTTCTGAGATGACCTTTCAGTGAGAGTAGGAGGGGCAGGAAGTGCGAGCATATCAATGTACTCGCCAGCAACTAGGACAGCTTCGAGATTCTTTCTCCACTCCAAAAAGTTGGAACCATCGAAAGGACTCGAAGTGAGAACATTAATCAACGGGCCTAAAGTCATATCTGAAAATAATAAACACGTAGACACTCGTAAGAAATGAGTAAGCATAAATTCATAACGTAAATATTGTAACCTTTTGATAAACCAATATTTAACGAAACCTTCAACAGCCCAAGTAACACCGACCGCAAGCCACATTCGTGTGGATGTTTACGTTCTCGTTACTTGACCAGATCAAGGATCTTTAATTTTATTCTCTAGCCAACCTTATTTCCTTATGGCAAATAAAATTAATAGTTGAACCTTACTAGACCATATTAGTTAAGAAAGGGACTCCGTTGGGGAGTTGTATCATAATTAATATCTAAGCTATTAACCATAATTTTAGCTTAACTTATAAAATTCAACCATTTTCTTTAAGCTATCTTTATTTTTAATCAAAAACTCTAGAGAAATCCGTAGTTACTATTTTAAGCAAGCCACGTTAGTGTGGACGTTTACTTAAAATGGCTCCCACTACTCATTTTGATTAAACCATTTTTGTTAAGAAATCGTAACTCTAGTGAACTTATTTCGATAAAATGTGCAAGCCACGTTCGTGTGGACGTTTACACACTTTTACCGAAACTTCACATTAAGATCAAATTATGGAGGTCTTAACATTTTTAATAAAATGTTTTTATCCGCTTAGTATTTTTCTTTCAAAAGGTTGTCGACATGCTAGATCATGTTGTCACATAACCCTAAGCATAATTTTCTAAACGCAGCAAATAAAACATGCTCGCAAGAAAATTAAATCATGCTTATATTGACAATCCTAAAACATGCTCGACTATGCGCAATTTATTCAACTCGACAGGCAAAACATGCTTATTTAAATTTAAATTGCATCCATAGCATGCTTTGATAAGAAAAAAAACGAGATAATAACAAAAATAAAACTCGCTTTTCGTGGTGTGACTACTCTTGTCTAATCTATTCTATTACAATAATAATAAAATAAATTCCGGAACAGGCCCCGGTCTTCAAAATCCGTCGTCTCGATCTCCTGTTCCACCCGAAAAATAAATAAATTAATTAAATAATTTATTTTCTAATTTTTCGTTAATTTCGGGCCGAGCTGACCAGGCCGGGCCGACACCATACAGCCTGAACTCTCGCCCAAGCCCAAACTACGTTCGATCCTGCCAAGCTCGTAACAAGCAAGCTCAAGCCGAGTTCACCCGTCGAACTCGAGCCCAGCTCGAACGTGCAGAAGGGCTGCCGAAGTGACCTCGCGCACTGCGAAGTCGTTGCCGATCTCAGCCCTTCGTCCACCTCGCACGCTGACCACCGAACTCACGACGAGCAGACCCACCTCGTCGCACCTGAGCCCAGCCTCATACGAGCAGAGGCTCAGCCGTTCGCGCATAGACGCACAGGCCTGAATCGCGATTCACAATTTGCAATCGGTCAGCTGAGGCTTCGCCGCCGATCGCCGCCTCCGTTCTTCTGCTGCTGCTGTGTTGTCGCCTTGTTCAGCCGCTGCTCCTCGTCCAGACTTTTACCTCCGCCAGGATCACTGCCGTCGATCTGCAGCGGGGAAAATCATCGCCGCAGGATCACCCTAAATAGGGTTTCGCCATGATTTTCCCCGCTGCCGATGATCTGCGGCGCTGCAGCTCCCGTGGTCGACTGCTGCTGTATCGAGTCCATGTCTGGGCTCTGCAGTAGCATTCCTCGAACCACCATGCACGCCGGTGGAGCTGCTGCAGGCATCGAACCCTAATTAGGGTTCCGCCGCAGCCCGCCATGTTTCGCGTGTTCCGACGCCTTTAGCCCCACCGTCCGCCTCCTCCAACATCAACGACCTGAACCTTGGTCTGAAACCAGGGTTCCATCGTGAAGAAGAAGACGAACAACCGCTGAATTTGTCAATCGCACGCGCTATTATCAGCGCGTGTGGCACACGCGCCGCCGTGTGTGGCGGTTGTCCGATTAGTGTTCTTCCTCATTCTTCGTGTTCTTCGTCTCCGTACAGCAGTTTACAACGAAAAACAAAATAAAATTCTAATCTAAATCGCACCTTATTTTCTCGCGATTAAAATTACAATTTAATTGCCAAACTGGCACCGAAAAACGACTAACACCACGACAAATGACATACGACAACATCCATCGATTAAAATCATGCATAATATGAATCGAATCAGCCATAGAGCCAAAAATCAATAACCTTGGCTCTGATACTAATTGAAGGAACCGATCAGCGAAGAACGATTCATGCACCCAAGGATTCATTTTCGGTTATGATTAATTCGATTCAATCCTATCATGCTCCTATGAGTTAAATACAATCATAGGGTGTTTAATCGATATACCTCTTGGTTTTCATGTGAGAGCTCGCTTGAAGATCTTTTGATCTGTTTCCCTGCTCGAATCCGATGTTGGATGGACAACACGCTACGAATTCAGCCACGGAAGAAACTTGCACACGTCGTCTCTTAGCCTTGTTGTTGCCGCCGTGCTCTCTCTCTCTCTAACACTTAAACCTAGCCTCTCTTGATTATGAGATCAATGTCTTTTGTATCTAGAGGCATTAAGTGAATATATATAAGAGGAGAATGGGCTTAAGATGCAGTTTTGGCCCACAGACCAAAACATGGCTACCCATCATCATCTTAGGCGTCCCTTACTGGGCTTTGATGATGATCAGGCCTTTCTTCCTTAGCTGTGACCTATTGAGCTTATTGGGCCAGATCAGGATCTACTAGCAGATAAACTAGGCCTCCCAATGTTCTGAATTCTCTATATTCAGCCCAGAATAAAATTCAAATCATAAGTATTAAAATATTCCACTAGAGTAATAATACTGAACTACCTGTTTTATCCCTGTTGAGCTCAGGGCTAGTATTAGACTTAAATCACCCTCGTATTTAAGATATCTTACATCCGTTAATTAATCTAAAACTTCTGACTGCTTTTGTTAATTAACATCTTCTTAAATTCCTGAGTAGTACCATTCATTCCTTATTCATCATACTGGAACTTAATCCACCTGCAGGGTTTAGTATGATAATCCTTAATGAATTCCTTAGGGGATGTAATCAACCTGTTTTACCAGGATACGGTGCTCTATTGTAGTTGCACTAAAGATCGTACTAGTTATAGTTGTTACCCAAGATACGAGTTATTTTGGATTGCAATGATTGAACCCTCAGCCATGGTAAATCAAAGTAACAAACTACAACTATACACCCTTAGTCACTCAATTAGAGTTAAGGTGTTACGTTAAATAACATTTAAGTCCCCGAGGTCTTGATTCTTCTACTT
Organism: Mentha longifolia; assembly: GCA_001642375.2. Lineage (NCBI taxonomy): Eukaryota > Viridiplantae > Streptophyta > Magnoliopsida > Lamiales > Lamiaceae > Mentha > Mentha longifolia. The sequence continues at coordinate 804,509 of CM038121.1, read as the reverse complement.
AGGTCAGAATAGAAGAATTCATCTCACCGTGATCCTATCAATACGATCAACGTACTAGCATAAACAAGTAACCAAGACAAGCTACTTATCTATTTATGCTACAGTCTACAAGGACTGCGCTTACCGCTGCATCCGACATGGCTAAGTACACATACAAGGTTTCCTTATCCATAAGCTTGGACAGTAGCGACGGGTTGGTTAGGTATTGTTTGAGTTGCTTTAGAGTATCTTCACACTTTGCTGTCCACTCGACAGTTTTTGATTTTAGTAATGTGTAGAAGAAAGGATGGCAACGCTCCGATGATTTGGATATGAATCGGCTGAGGGCGGCAATCCTTCCTATCAGCTTTTGTACATCTTTGACGCAAGTCGGGGAAGTTATCCTTTGGATTGTACCTATTTGAGCCGTATTCCTCTATTTCCCTTTGTGTCACCAAGTACTCAGTAGGGATGTCAACGGGTGGGTTTTACCCGGACCGTACCCGAAATCGCTCATTACCTGCTAGTTTTAATGATGCGGTTCCAGTCCAGTTCCAGACCCGACCCAATAAGACCCGTGGCCTGAGTGGTCTGGATCCGGACCGACCCGCTCATTATGGATCCGATCCGACCCGGCCCGTCAAGTTTTTATTTTATTTTATTTATTTATTTATTTTTACTTTTTATAAATATATAGCCTGTTTCTATATGTAATTTTTTTATTTTTATTTTTTTAATAACCGTGAATTTTATTTGATATGCATAAGACAAAATAATTTTGAAATTTGGAAGAACGTAGCTTGATTTTCATCGTACATATATAAAAATGGATCACATACATAAACGTGACAGTTCTCAATGGAAATTCACTCTTTTTATTCTTTTGTGGTTCTGAATTAATTAGACTAGTACAAAAAAATAATGAAACAATGCAACGATATATACGGCCAATCACGGTTTACTAATAATTTATATAAATCATGCACGCTTATAATTAATTATTTATATCTTATTTCATTGATTGATTTAATATATACTTTTTAATTAAAACAAATTTAATATATGTTGTGTTTGGATAAAAGTGTGTGTGTGTATATCTCTTATAAATTGATAAAAGAAAAATACCAAAAAATGGTGAGAGTGAGAGGGATCTGTCTGTGGAATCTCCGCCCCTCAAGACGGTAGCGCTGCCCATGAAACCGGAGACTCCGCCGAAGAAGATGGAAGCTCCGCCACCTGAGCCGGATAAGAGCATCACCTCTCCACCACCGGAACCTAAGAGTCCGACTCCGGTGAAACTGGCCGACTCCATCGAAGGACTTATCGCCTCTGGTGCTGCCGACACATGTTAAGTCGCCGTCTTCTTCGGATTCTTCCCTTCCATCACCGCCACCGCCTTGTGATGATGAATCCTCTCCACCACCCCATCATGATTCCTCACCACCACCGGTAACCTACTCTCCACCACCACCAATCCATTTTCCACCGCCGCCAGACCACTCTCCAGTCTCCACCCCTGCCGGTCCATTCACCACCATCTCCCGTCCACTCTCCACCACCAACTTAATAGGATGCACATTATTGGTCCGGATCCGGATCTAATTTAATGATCCGGATACGAGTCTCGGTAGCATTCTAATTTAATGGTCCGGGTCCAGATTTTAACATGTCAGTTGCAAATTCAGACCATAAGATTTTTAACGGATCTGGTCCGGGTAAAACCCGCCCGTTGACATCCCTATCAAGTAGCCAAGAAACTTTCCTATAGTAACACCAAAAGAACATTTAGTAGGGTTAAGTTTCATGTTATATTTTTTAAGAATACAAAAAGATTTTGAAAGGTGGTCGATGTGATCTCCCGCGTGGAGGGACTTGACAAGCATGTCGTCAATGTAGACTTCCATCGTTCTCCCAATTAGGTCCGTGAATATTTTGTTGGCCAAACGTTGGTAAGTTGCTCCTGCATTCTTGAGCCCGAAGGGTATGGCTTTGTAACAGAAGATGCCCCAGTTGGTCATAAAGGTTGTCTCACTACTAGAAAAATGACCTATTGCTACATTGATACGTATGATACTTCAAGAAATGTCATTTTAAACTATCTAATAATACAAATAGTTAATGCTGCATTTCGCTGAAACACTAACGCTGCATTTCAGTGGTAAAAAGTTTCACAACAAAATATTTAAAGTTACACTTTCATCTATCATTACATTGACACATATGACACTTCAAAAATATCATTATAGGTAAAGTGTATCAATACTTATTTTATTGTGATATTTTTAAGTGTCATTATAATTTTAAGTGTCATTATAAGCTAATTTTCTAGAAGTGTCTTCTCTTGATCGTCCGGGTGCATCATGATTTGGTTGTATCCTGAGTAAGCTCCCATGAAGCTCAATAGCGCATGTCTGGCAGTGGCATCAACCAATATATCTTGTGAAGTAGTGGGAAAGAATCCTTTGGGCACGCTTTGTTCAAGTTGGTGAAGTCTATGCATACGCGCCACTTTCTGTTCTTTTTCTTCACGACCACTACGTTAGTAAGCCACTCCGGGTAATGGACCTCTCTGACCAACCCATTGTCAAGTAGCTTCTGGACTTCTTCATTGATGACTTTGTTCCTTTCAGGAGCAAATTTCCTCCTCTTTTGCTTCTTGGGAGGGTAGCTTGTAACCTTTGAACAATAATATTGGGATCAATCCCAGTTATGTTTGCATGGGACCAAGCAAAACAATCATAATGATCAGCCAAGAATTTGATAAGCTCTTCTCTGAGGATTAGAGTGAGTTGAGCTCCAATCCGGACGGTGTGGTCAGGAAAGTTTGGATGGATTGAGACTTCATCCAACTCGACCATGTCAGATTCATCTGGCTACTGTGACTTAGTGTCAGACAGTCCCTATTGTTGTAATTGCTACAAGGTAGCTGGCTTGGCCTTCATGGTCGTTTGGTAGCATGCACGTGAGTCTTTTTGGTCTCCTCTTATCTCTCTTATCCCCTATTTGGTTGGGAACTTCTGCACTTGATTGAAAGTCGATGACACCGCTTCCATCTCATGTATCCAAGGATGTCCGAGGATGACATTATAAGAGGGAGTAGGGCCAGAGTCCACCACCAGAAAGCGAGTGCAAAGGTTGACTCATTCTGCATAAACTGGCAAGTTGATCTCTCCCACCGTATTCTTTTGCTCTCCGCTGAAGCCGATGAGCCATGTTGTTCTCTTGACTAGCTTTGCATTGCCAATTGCCATTTCCCTGAGAGCAGAGAGAAATAGGACATTGACAGAACTTCCATTGTCAATTAGCAAATATTTGGTAAGACAATTAGCAATATACAGAGAAATGACTAAAGCATCATGGTGAGGGTTAAGAAGCCCGGTGGACTCGGAAGTGGTGAAGCAGATGGTTTAAGTGTGCTTGTTGACCGTGTCCTTCTCTATCGCATTGAGCTCTGTCCTGGCTGCTTGCTTGCCTCGTATGTCTTTTAGCTGCTAAATGAGTGATACTGCTTACTTCGGAACCACCTGATATGACAGTCACTATTCACTCATGCACCGGAGGTTGGGGGGAGTGATCTCTCCACGGTTGTCTCATCTGTCTCTTATTTCTTGAAGGGATTGTTTTCCCTTCAGCAACTGGGCTACTTCTAACTTCAAGGTAATGTAGTCATCTGTTTGGTGTCCATGGTCAGCTTGGAATTCGCACCATTTTGACATGTCTCTTTGTTCTGGTGGTGCTCTCATCTTTTCTGGCATTTGACTCTGTTGCCCAATTGCTTGAGGGCCATCACCATTTCAGCAGGCAAAATGAATAGGTTATACTCCGGCACCTTTGCCTCTCTCTCAGTCGTGTCTTTGAGGTCTGGCTGTAGCCTCTCCTTCTGCTATCAAACCTCTGAGATGGCTTTTGCAGAAGGCGGTGATGGCGGTTTGCTGATTTTAGTTGGTTATTGACACTTTCTCTTTGTTGAAGCATCCAATGTAGTCTCAGAGGGGTTCTTCTCTTTGTTGGACTATCACATACAAGTCTTCCAAAATCTTCTCCAATTTCCTGCTACTAGTATATTGCTGCACAAACATGTTGGTTAGTTGAGCAAAAGAAGATATAGAATTATTAGGTAAATTGGTATACCACTGGAGTACCGGCCCTATCAGACTAGAACCAAACCCCTTACACATGCAGACTTCCCTCGACCCGCGAAGGATGGCAATAGTAAACATTCTCTATCGATATTGGGTGATATAGTCATCTAGATCAGTCGTTCCATCGAATGGCTTCATGTTGGGGAAGTTGAACTTGGGAGGCATCTCGACCAACACGATGTCATCCACGAAAGGTGAGTCAGCATAACAGCTCGTAGCACTTTTCTTGATGGGTGTTGGTACTCCTGGAATCCGTTGGATCATTGCCTCTATCTTAGCTAGCTTAAGAGCTAATTCTACGTCTATGTTTGGGGAGTAATTGGAGGCCGTTGACTGAACATAAGTGATTAGTTGCTCCAAGTGACTTGCAATATGGGCAAGACCGTGTTCAGTATGAGCGGTTCTACCCGTTAGTGCCATTGTATCGCCTCCGGTAGGAATTGGTTGGTTAATGCCTGCATTAGGCGTTTGGACATTCCCTTCGATGGTTGCATGGCTAACACCAACTTTAGGTATTGTTTGAGTTGGCTCAAGGTTCTCGGTGCACTCGCTAGATATAGGAGGTTGGACTCAGTTCCCATACTACTGTCCAGCCGTCGGGGTTCTAACCGATCTAATTGCACACATCGTTGTTCGTGGAGGGTCGAGGTCCAAAGACACGTGATTACCTGTAAGAAAGGAAATACGAGTTTGGTCAATATTGGCATGGCGTGAATTCTGGTTCCTTACTAAGCCGGACAGATCTCTAGAGTCGGGATCATCAGATCCATCAAGTCCTCAATGTGGACATAGTCGTCAAGCGTCTACATCGGGTTGTTGGAGCTTTGAATTTAGACGGTAGGGCCGTCTGGATTTGAGGTGCCACCACTTCAAGACGGGCGAGTAAATCGGCATTTTGCTTCTTCAACCTCTCCCGATTCTCCCGCTCTTGGTTCATCTGCACCGTCAAGGTCACGACCTATATAGCCAAATCGGTCTCGATGGTTGCATCGGTCATGTTGTGTTCGTCAACCATGGTAAGTGCTTAAGAGCTTTGTGGTCGTGTTAATTTACTTGATTGCTAGAGCCCCACGGTGGGTGCCAAATTGTAGAGGTAGAATCTATAATTATAGTTGTCCGGTCAATTCGGTTGATCCGGTCGATTCGGGCACTAGCAACCTATAACCAACACACCACAGAGACATTAGAGCCTTAAGGGAACACCGGTGGGGGTGTCAGTTGTAGGGCCTCCAATACTCAAGTTAGTATGGTGAGTAAAAAGTAAATCGAACATAAACACAGCAAATAAAGAATAATTCGTAAGTAATGGAGATCACGGGTGATTCGGAATGTTTAGAGGGTGGATGTAATATTACAGAGTTCAAGATTGTAGTGATCGATAATGGAGGAAGCTTGTTGGGCTAACTCCAATGTCAACGAACGTAGAGTGAGTGTGGTGAGTGTGAGAGAGAGCAATAGAGAGCGTAGTGGAGAGTGTGAGTGTAGAATGGAATGTCCTTGACTTAACCTAGATGGTCAAAATTTATAGGACGACTGCTCCCTAGGATTCCCCTCTCACGTGGCCGTATTGGTTGCCTCCACTCTCTATGTTCGTTTCGAATTCAGAGGAAGAGATATCTTCCTTTGACTTGGTCTTAGGCTAACGCAGTCAGTCATGTGTTTTGAACGTACTGACTGTAGCGACCGATGCAGCTGACACCTTGACCCGGATAGGTGTTCTGTGGCCCAAATAGTAAGGTTGGGCTTATTGCCTATGTTATTTGGCCGTTTTGACCGTCAAGTCTAATTAGTGGATCTTATGGGCCAAGTTAATTAGGCTAACAAAATTTTCCCACTACAGCAATGTTCAGCTCGAGTTGCTTGATCTCTGTAAGCTTCTCTTGCAAGCAATTCTCCTTCTGTTTTGTTTATGCTTCTTCTTCAATCGCCTTTTGTTTAATAAAGGCATCCATCTCTTTTTTGTCCTTCATAAGCTGTTAAACTCATGTCTTGAGCTCTACAAGATTTGTATCCACCAGATCATTCACAATCGTGGCTGTACACATTGTCTTGTTAGAGGGATCAAGAATTTCAACTACCTCTACTTCAGTAACATCAATAATCTGGTATATTGTGCTTGTCCATTCAGAAATAGTTATGTAGGCGTGGAATAGTTATGCAAACATAACTATCCGGTGTACTCTCATAATGCTAATCACCATTCAGAAATACATTCATCTTCCTTATAGGAAAATGAGGATGAATATAAGTATTGGGTGTATCATCTCCATCGGCATATGGATGCCAAACTTGAGGGTGATATTAAATAGGAGCAAAGCAAACTAAACCTTTCTTTGGTCCATTTATGGAAGCGTTCGCTTTGTTTTGTTGAACCGCTTTAGAAATTGCTTCAGACTATTTTCATTTTTGATTGTGATTAGAAGCGTTTCGTTACTCAGTCTGATTTGCTTCTAAAGGTGCAAATCGCCCTTCCTTGGTTTTCAAAGGAGATTTGATTTGGGTTCAACCTTCTCTTTTCCTTTGCCGGTGGGAAGTTGAGTAGCAGTGGGCTTGCTCTTCTTCCCATTGAAGGAATTCTCAGTAGAAATTCCAGCAGAGCTTGGCATCGATAGCAGGATTCAAAAAGTTTATGCTGCTTATAATGAGCCACCGCCAAAATTTTGAAATTCCATGTTGTGTAATGATTATCTCTGTAATCGCTTCATATCATTTATGAGATAACCATTACATGTTCCCCAAATAATGTCTCATTGTTTATCGCTTTATATTGCTTACTTACTATGATGCTTAATTAATCCATAAGGAAATAAAGCAGTAGGTTAAAAGTAAAAATCTCTATCTTTTGCTTTTCTAAACCAATTCGCTCTGATACCCTAATTAAGACATTTGGTAAAAAGTGAAAACCCTCATTTCTCGCTTTCCAGTAACCACGTTGCTTTAATATCCGTGAAAGCAAGTAAAATTGCTATGATACCTTAAGTAAGCAAATCACTCTAATACTTTCAATAGAAAGTACTTCGCTTAGAAACCTTAGATTTATTTGCCACCAACACAAGGCACCAAAAGACTCCATATGAAATATGGACAGGAAGTATTCCCAATATCTCTTATTTTCATATCTTTGGTATGTTTCATTCACAATAATGGTAAGGTACAGCTGAGAGCATTTGATAGCAAAAGCGGACTTCGGAATATTCTTAGGGTATTCTGTAGTAAGCAAAGCCTTTCGCATTTACAACAACGAATCCCTTATGGTGGAAGAAACACCTCATGTTGTGTTTGATGAATCTTCTTTCAAGAAAGAGCAGGAACAGGTAGAAGTGAATAAAGAGAAAATGACTACCGGTGGACCAGTAACTCGCTCGAGTATGAATGCTGAGCCACCAAGAGCTATAGATCTTGCAGAAGATGAGGAGCGAGTGGAATAGGATCCAAGCAAGCTGCCACAAGAAGAACGATCACCTAACTCTTCAATAGCAGGTCCTCAGACTTCATATAGTGGAAATGAAGGAATACCATCCTCCGAAGTGAATGGTGATCAAGGAAATGACGGGAACCAATCAGAAGAGGATAATGAGGAAGAGACGAATCAAAAGAACTCATGGTTACGATATCATGATCTAACTCAAGTGATTGTGATCCGAATCAAGGTATGAAGACCCGTGGAATGTTGCATCATGGAGAAAGTTGTTTATACAGTTGCTTCTTATAAACACCGAGCCAACTACAGTAGAAGAAGTAATGGCCGATTCAAATTGGATAAACGACATGTAAGAAGAGCTCAATGAATTTGAGGAAACAAAATTTGGTACATGGTGGATCGTCCGACCCATCAAGAAGTGATTGGTACCAAATGGGTTTTCAAGAACAAGACTGATGAAAACCATAATGTGGTTCGCAACAAGGCATGCTTAGTTGCAAAGGGTTATTGCCAAGTGGAATGAATCGACTATGAAGATACCTTCGCTCCAGTTGCCCGCCTTGAAGTGATTCGCATGTTTCTCACTTATGCCGTATCCAAGAAGTTTACTGTCTATCAAATGGATGTGAAAAGCACCTTTCTCAATGGATGGTTAAAAGAGGAAGTGTATGTTGAGCAACCCCCAGGATTTGTGAAGGATGATAAAGTGTATCGCTTGAATAAAGCTGTCTATGGCCTTAAGCAAGCACCACAAGCATGGTATGATACACTTTCACAATTCCTCATCGATAGTGGATTTTGCAAGGGAAGAGTAGATCGGACTCTCTTCATAATCAATAAAGGTGAAGATATGTTACGGGTTTAAATCTACATGGATGATATCATCTTTGGATCTCCCCACGCTTCTCTTGGTGAAAGATTTGCAGATCTTATGAAGCGTCAATACAAGATGTTGATGATGGGAAAGATATCCTGTTTTCTTGGTTTACAAGTCAAGTAGAAAAGCGATGGTATCTTCATCAATCAAGCAAAGTATACTCGTGACATGCTGACTAAGTTTGGTGTTCAGAACGCAAAATCAACTAAGATTCCAATGAATACCAACTGGAAGATTGAGCCAAATTTGGAGGGCAAATCAGTTAATAAAATGGAGTACCGAGCGTTGATTGGATCGCTTCTCTACCTAACAGCAAGTTTACCCGATATCACCTGTCGCTGTGGGAGTCTGTGCTAACTTTCAAAATAATCCCAAGCAGAGTCACTTAGAAGTGGCAAAGCATATCTTGTGATACCTTAAAAGGACCATCAACATAGGTCTATGGTTTCCTGCATATGATGATCTTACACTTAGTGGCTATTCAGATGCTGACTTTGGTGGTTGTAGAGTTGATAGAAAGTCCACAACTGGGACTTGTCAATTCTTACGAAACAAGTTGGTTTCTTGGTCTTCTAAGAAGCAAACAAGTGTTGTAACCTCTACAACTGAAGCACAATATATGGCGGCTGGTAGCTGTTGTTCACAAATTTTATGGCTAAAATATCAATTAAGAGATTACAAGATCGAAGCCAAAAAAGTTCTTATCTACTGTGACAACACAAGCGCTATTACCATCACAGAGAATCCCGTGCTTCACTCAAGATGCAAACATGTTGAAATTCGACATCATTGAAATTCAGGATCATGTGGAGAAAAAGGACATCAAGATGATAAAGATACATACTGATTATCAACGAGCATATATTCTTACCAAAGCGCTTGCTCATGTGAGGATCAATCAGTTATGTATAGAATTGGATTTGTTAGAGCCATGAGAAGATAAGGTGGAGTAAGGATAGGAAGGTAAGGTAAGTCCTTAATAAAGAGCATTCTTCCTTATTATCCAAGCAGGAGATTGTTGGATATTTAGTTAAGGGGGAATTGATCTTTATTCTAGGTCTAGGAACCTGCAAGTTGGTGCTAGGTTAAGTTCTAGGTTATAGTTTACACTTGCCACCTACGAGTGAGTGTTTTTGCTTGTGCACACTTACCTCCATCAAGTCAGGTGCTATACGCTTAATTGCGAGAGCTCAGAGCACAACCCTGTGTAAGACTTGTTGGCTTGTTAGAGCAATAGTTTGCTCCCTTGATTTTCCCTAACACATCCATCTATGGAAGATGTATTCTGCCCTATTCTTGCATTGGTGGTAGAAGATGAAGGGAAAGTAAAGAAGCGAAAGTTGAAGTCCATTGTGGTCAAGAATGTTGCACCGCAAAGTGCTAAAACTACACAAGTCTCACTTCAAAAAGCTGATGCTTCCCTTTAAGAAGGTATTGGTCCTCACCAACAAGAAGCGAAAAGGAGAACCAGGAGGTTGAAGAAGAAAGATGATGAAGTTGAAGATGTGAATGAGCATGAGAAGGAACAACTAAAGGTGTACGATGCAGTGTACCATGAATATCAAAAGAGATGGAGTGATGAGTATTATTTTCTCTATCAAAGATACGCTCCAATCAATAAAGAAGAAATAAGGTGGTTAAGGAAGAAGGGAATGCTGCAAGCGATAGGGAAAATGAGGAATGAAAATCGTGCCTCTGATAAGGATTCGATCGCAAAGAGGCAATTAATTCCACTCTTGTTGGATTATGTGAAAATCTATTCAAGGATGATGATGACAAAGCTTCCTACACTTGTGGAATCTCTGTTGTACTTAACCGAAGCGCTGAAGAAATTAGAGCAAACAGAGAAGCAAACACTCGAGCTCAATTTGTTGAAGGAATTATTGACGTCTAGTCCGTTGACACGGATTGGGAGGTAGCAAGGGAGAAGTTCATCAAGTAGCACTATTTTTGGAATGTATGGAAAAACAAGTTTTGAAATGAAAGCGTTCACAACTTTCATGTGGCAGTATTACAGTCCGCTTTAGACTAGGATCAATGAAAAGGCAAGAAGGAGAGGAATTTTGATCAAGCTTCCAGCCAAGACTTTTCTTCCAGTTCCAACCAAATTCAGCTCTTCGAACTTAGTTCGCAGATTAAGGAGATCATATTCTTTCTCCTCTAGTAAATCTACGAGTTTATTATTCTCGTTCTGACAATCAACTACCAGTTTGTCAAGTTTTTGATGACTCTTCTTCAAATTATCAAAGCTAGCATGGAAATTATTAAGATCTAGTTATTTGAAGTCGATCTTATCCTTTGCATGGACAAGATCGCTTGACAACTTCTTATTATCTTCCATGTATCTAGCTAAGAGCTTTTGAAGTGATTCATAATTCTTGGTTAACTCAAGATAATCATGAAGCAGTTCATTATCATCGATATGTAAAGTACTATCCTTTTAATTTTCTTGGGTATCCATTACTTCACATTGCTCGTGTGCAAGTGTATATTGAGAAGTATTAAAGTTAGAAATAGGTACCTCCTCTATGTTTGCATCATCATCGTTCATGGCCATAAGACCCATGTTTATTTCTTCATCAGTGAATTCATCTTCATCATGGATGATCGGTTTGAGCGATGCTTCTGATGATTCTTCGGCTAAGAGTGCCACTCTTTTGATGTTATTCCTTCGGGCTCTAATCTCTTGCTTCTCCTTTTCAATTAGATCTGGGCATTCACTTTTGTAGTGACCCATCTTATGACATCCATAGCATTGAACATTGATCTTCTCCTTTGGAATCATCCGAGATTTCTCATCCTTCCTTCCATCTCATGGAGCGGAGCGATTCACTTGACCTCTCTGGTTTTGTAGAATCACTTATACTTTGCCGCTCGAGCGTTCAAAGTATTGAACCCTTTAAGTAGAGTCAAAGCGAATTCCTTTAGCTTTTACTTTGACATGTTGGCCACGCCATGAGAGAAAGCAACGCTCGGCAGGGATGGTTCAGGTTCTTCATATGCTTTAAAAGCTAAGCCTTTTGCTGGTGCTGGAGGCTCAACGTCATCATCCCTTGGCACTTTTCTATTGAGATCAAACTCCATCACCTTAAAGTCTGAGAATAACGCTTTGGGTGACTGCTCCAAGATCCTTCATGAATAAACAATTTTCCTTAATTGTTTGCCATTTCCCAGTGAGCGCTCGTACCACCTTAGAGTTGACCTCTTTATGAGTGAGATCTTTCCATATAGTAGTAAGCGAGGATACCATGTTCAAGACTCGGGTCTCAAACATCTCCATGCTCTCATTATTCTTCATATATAGAGCTTCGAACTCTCGCATTAGCATATACAGTCTTTTTGACATCTTTAAATTTTTATTTAACAAAAACTGTGAGTTTCAAAAAGAGAAGCGTTTTGCTTTTGATGAAGTATAGACTTCTCAGAAGCGATTCGCTTTCAGAGTTAAAAAGCATGTGGAAATTCGGTTACCAGGTTTATACTCACTTTTGTAAAATCTTGCTTAAGTTGAAAACAATGTTAGTTGCTTAGAGTGAGTATGTGGCTTATGCAATAATCAAGCTTGTAAATAAATGAAATGAAAGCAGTAAATACTTAGCTAGAAAAGCAGTAAAGACACAAGCAATTTATAGTGGTTCGGAGGTTTCGCTCCTACATCCACTTGTTACCTTCACTCAGCAACTCGAAATTCCTTCACTTGGAACTTGAACAACAAACACAATCATGTCCTGGTTTTATCCTTCCCAGTTAAGTGTTTCAAGTTCGACCTTAAACTTAAAATCTAGAGATTAGAACGGGTTCTCTAGAAACCTAACAAACACCTAACTACGATCTTAGTTTTTCCACTTAAGTACTAAAACTTAAGCTTCACAAACTCGGATCAAATAATAACAAACAAACACAAACTTAAACTTACAACTTGATCTAACAACAAACTTCAAACGAGTGTTTGGGTTTTATTTTTGTGAGTTCTAACTTAGAGAATCCTTTTACAAAGAAAGAACACATAAAAAGGATAAAGATTCTCCTCCTAGATTTGAAAGACTGGTTTCTAGTCTAGGGTAGAAGGGATTTAGGTGCTGCTAACTTAAAAACTTTTTAGGGTTTCTAAGGACTCAACTAAACTCTAAAGTTGCAGAACTTGGGAAGTTTGAATGCTGTGAAAACTCGGAAATTCTTGCAATAAACTTGTGCATAAGAGAATAGTTTCATAAGTCTTCATGTTGAGAATGCAGCCCTATTTATAGTGGGAGTCGGCCATCTTCCCGTTAAAGAGGTTGGTGGCGCGTGCTCTTCACTTCCCTTCAGTCAAGTGACAATGCATCTTTAACGGCGGGTACACAGTGCTTTTGTAGAGTTCAGGTTTATCTTTTTTCCGAAACAGGAAACCCTATCTCTTCACAGGCTATTGTTGTGTCTTCTAGCAAGAACATCTTTTGTGCACTATTCCGGCGACTGCCCAATGGCGATCTTCCGCATATCCTCTGACTGCCGTGCCACATTTAATGAAGTGTACAAACTGTTACAAAGTTAGAATTTAAAATTCAAACTCCAGTTCACTTAGTCGGTTCTCGTGCTTTCTCACGAGTGCTTTATCAGTGCTAGATACTATAGACTTATCGCTTGTACTGATGTCGCTTCCTCGGAATAGCTTTGCACGAACTTGCTTTTCTTCTAGTTACTTTTATTATAGTCGCTTTTCACTTTTTACAAAGTGATCGCTTGTGACTTTGTGCTACTAGCAATAGTAAACCTTCTTTACTTTTCTTCGTTTTGCACTGCTTCGCTTGTGTTGGGACATATTACACTTAAAGAATGTAGCTCCTTAACAAGTGAACTTTTCTAATATATTGAAAATTACATGAAGCAATACTGGTATTCATCAAAAATAATAAAGGAAAGTTCTATGGGGTTTTGGAATCTAATCAAAACAAATTGTATCTTTATAAATGCATAAATCGATTCGACTTCCCCTTAACAAATATTCCAACAGATTATGTTCTATCTTGACTTGTTTTCTACAAGTATTAATATTTGACTTGCCCATGCCTACATGTTTATTAACATTGACTATGTCATATTTCGTGTGTCTTGAGTCTTTCTTTCTTTCTTTTCGGGTTAGCTGCGCGTGCATGCTTGAGGACAAGCATAGTAAAGTGTGTGCGTGTGACGAGCCCAATTTTATGCTCTATTTTTGTGATGTTTTGAGTCTGCATTTAGGTCTAGTAGAGTCAATTTGCATAGTGTCTTGTGCTTGGGAGGACACATTCTGGATTTAGGTACAATGGGAAGATAGCAGGATAGACTGGGCAAGTTTTGGGGGCATTTGGGCAGATAGGGAAGAAGGCAGGAGGAAACTAAAATGGGCCGAGCCTTAAAGAGTGATCGTGTGTTGTACGACGACCAGCACGGGCTAGGGCTAAGCTATCGGAAGAGGAAGAGCTGATAAGGAATGAGATTTACCTCAAGATTCTTTCCCTTTTCAAGTATGATCAAGAAAGGCAACAAATCTGCACATTAAGGCAAGTCCGCCAAAGCAACTCTAGCAGCCACTGATTATGGGCCTGGTCCATGATCCGATCCACAAGTATAAATATGCACGTATCATTTCAAGCAACACACACGCAAGTCTACATAGGAGCTGCATATTTTACTTTCCAATTTATGTTTTCATTTCGAGTGTTGTGAGGAAGAACAAGTCCTACGGGCAATTTACTTTTGTTTTGATGTTCTTGGCCGACATTGGAGTCTGCCCCACTTTGGTTTTTCAGTATTAATATATTTTCAATACTTAGTATAATTATGTCTTTCATTTCTTTTAATGATATTTACTTCCAAACCATGGTAGGCTAGATCTATAAACCCGTCTTGGACAAGATGATTTAACTGCAATGTAACTTAGATACTCGTAAGGTCATGTGTTTGAGATTAATAGTATATGCATGTGTTCCTGAGTTTGCTAGGTTATGATTCTTAATTCATGTTGGGTTTGGTTGGGTATGTGGCCAATATCAAATCGAGTTGAGCATGATTACAAATAATACATGGGTAAAAAGTGTAGAGAGATCTCACTCCATATAGTATGAACTGGCACAAGCATATGTGGTTGTACGTTCATTAACCTGCTATTGGCTATTCCGGGTTCACCATAAAACTAAATGCTGCTTGGCAGATGCATGACAACTAGTCCTTGCATGTTGAAGTCTAAGTTAGGGAGTTTATGAATTGTACTATATTCAGAAAGGGTGAATTGGGCATACTTGACAAGGCACATGACGCATGACAGTAAGGGGTCTTGGCTTGTGTGACCTATAACTAGATGATGCATGTTATATACGAATATATTAAGACCCTTGATCGAGTGAAGTTACTTGTGGTTAATGATTCTGCCGAGGACGGGTTTACCTTTTAATAACTATTTTTCATGTTTGCCCTTATACGCTCTCTTTATTTGTTATTTTGTATTCTGATTGGGCAGAGCACACCCCACCCCCCTTAAATGTGACAACTAAGCCTGAAATGATTGCTTTACCAACTCCCTGCAGGATCGACCTTGTGCTTACCATTTCTATACTAGTTATAGGAGTCTGGGCATAAGCTTATAAATTTATTGATCATGGCTAAACGACAGTCGCGTCACCCATAATTTCATATATTTTGTTACCCAAAATTCAAATCTATAAAACAAGTTTAATATCAAAAATTAACAA
Organism: Mentha longifolia; assembly: GCA_001642375.2. Lineage (NCBI taxonomy): Eukaryota > Viridiplantae > Streptophyta > Magnoliopsida > Lamiales > Lamiaceae > Mentha > Mentha longifolia. The sequence continues at coordinate 789,380 of CM038121.1, read as the reverse complement.
AAATCAAATCCATAAATATTAAGCTACATTCAATATCCAATAAGTTTCAACTAAATTTCAAATTCAAAATTCAAATTTCAAATCTAAATAAGAGTATATTATTCCAACTCAACGGTTGAACAGAGTAATTTTCCTTCATCTCTTCTTCTACATCTTCAAGACATGTCAAAAAACTTTCATTCTTTCCTTGACCTATGAAACAAACAATTATTTACATTAGAATTTTAACATTGCATAGAAATAAAATTAATAGTAATTACAAAATACATACCTTCATCTTTAAGTTTGTTTCGTCGCCAATCTTGACAACACATTAGCACTTCTAATAGGGTTCGTATGAGATGGCTGCGAGCCTCACTTAGAACTCTCCTGCTAGTGCTAAAAGCTTATTCTGAAGCCACTGTAGTTATTGGGACAACAAAGATGTTACAAGCTATGAGGCGAAGTGTAGGGTAATGTGTCCCACTCACCTTCTACCAAGCAAGTATATCAATGTTTTTCTCAAGACATGGAAGAATGCATGCTTCCAAATAACGATCCGACTCATTTTTCGATCTTACAATACTATTACTCTTTTTTCCTCCGGAAAGTGTTTTGAATATTGACAACACTTCAGAAGTGCTCCTCGAACTTCCAATAACATCATATGAAGAGCTCACACTCTCACACTCATCTCCATTTTGAGATTGGTATTGATTCATCAATCTAACTAGAATATGTTGGCTCTCATTAACACGAGACTCAGCTTTATCTTCACCAAATAGACAAATGTAACAAGCATCCAAAAGATCCAGCTTGTCTCGAGGATCAAGAATAACAATAATAGCCATCAAACCATGAATTACATTCCAATATTTATCAAATTTATTAATCATGGCTGCAGGCATGTCTTGAATTATGGCTATCTCACTAAAACATCATGCATTCATTTTTTATTTCACCTCATATATTTTTGGGAAAAAAGTATTAGTTGTCACATACTTTGTCCCAGAAACTAGTTTAGTAAGCTTATCAAACACACCTAATCTTTCACAAAAAGGAGAAGCAAAATTCCAATCTTCAATACTTGGGCAACAAAAAAAGTTCTTGTCAAGTTGTATCAAACGATCAAAAAACATTCTTATATGGCAAAGCAACACTAAGCATGTAATAGGTTAAATTTCATCTAGTTTTTCACTCAAGACATAACTTCTTAGTCAATTCAACATTTTGTTGTTGTGCAACTTTCTCAAATCTCTCATACCTCTTAGGTGTAGCAGCCCAATAAGCACAACTATCACAAATAGTTTCAATAGACTTTGCTATGACCTCTAATCCATCCCTCACAATCAAGTTGAGAATATGTGCACAACAACGCATGTGTAGAACCTCCCCACCCAACAAAAGATTAGATACCCCAATCTTGCTTTCCATGTTCTCAACCAATTTGTCATTTGTAGAACAATTATCAAGAGTCAAAGTAGATACCTTGCAATAAGATCCAAACTTTGAAGGCTTTTATACAATGCTTCAGCCAAAACTTCTTCAGTATGTGGGCATGGCACACATACAAACCTACAAAATCAAGCACAATAAAGAAATTAGCTACTAAATTGAAAATCAAGACAAAATTTGAGAAGGAACAAATTAGGAAATCACCTCAAAATAGTACTTCTAAGCTTCCATTGCTTATCAAAAAAATGACCAGTGAGTGCCATGTATCCTCATTTTTTATTATCAATTGTCCAAAGATCAGTCGTAATTGCAATCCAAGCATTGTTCTTTTGCAAGTAATTAAGAGCTCTTAGTTTTTCTTCTCATAATGATCTAATATATCATTTCTAGTGTTTCGAGTAACCATTTTGAACAGAGGTTGCAGTGCACTAACAAAGCTACGAAAACCAACATGATCTACAATAGACAATGGATACTCATGAAGGATAATCATCAAATAAACTGCTTTCCCTGAAATTTCTGGATCAAAGACATAATTTTCAACAAAAACTTGCCCACTCTCGCTAGATGCAAACCTCAAGCTAGATTGTACTTTCCCACCTTCTTTTGTTTTGTAAATGCAAGTCTTCAAATGACTAGACAAATGAGAAATACCACTTCTCGATTCAGCTGATACTTGTTTGCCACAATGGAGACACTTGGCCTTCCAAACCCCATTTACTTGCTTCTTTGTGAAATCCTTCCAAACTGTTGAAGTCAACTTCCGCTTTACTCCATGACATTCTTCTGGCATTTTATCCTCATTTCCATCTTCTAAATGCCCACTCTCCCCTTCATTATTCGGTTCTACTTCTTTAGCTCTTGGGGTAGGTGGGAGGCTTGTGAGGTAAGGGGCAAAGGGATGCTGCTGCTTCTTGGAGTTGACATCGAAATATAGCTACTAATGGTTTTCAATTAATTAGCAAAAAATTGCAGCTAGATTGTGTAGCACATAGCAGCAGCTTAGGAGCAATTAAAGATAGGATTTAACACAAATGAAGAGCAATAGCAGGTGTATACAGAATCCAAGCAAGGATTTAGTAGATGTTTACCACTAATTAATGTTTGGGGCATTTCGATATGAGGTGGTTTAGTTCATCAGACTCAGAATAATACCTCGATTGAGAAATCAGAATGAACTTAATTAACACTTCATCAGTATAGTTACTACAGTAACATCTAAGTGGGCTTTATGTTTCAATCAACAAAAACATTTCATTGATGGGTTTTCAGTGTTCAAAATTATTTGCTACTATTGTTGGCTCTATATCACTCAAGAAAAGAACTAATCCATCTCTGCACTCCAATATCATAGTATTTGATTTTTTAGCAGTAATAATTTTCAATACACATAAAAAATAATAGAGATCCAACAATATAATTAAATAAAATAAAAATTAGTTGTAGAGAAAGTGACCTTCTGGAATATAGTCGAAGATGATGTTTCTGCTATCAAGCTGCGGGCACGGACCGGGCTTAGTGGTGATGAAGAACTCGATATTATGGGTGAGGGCGGTGTTGATAAAGGAGCAGCGATGGTGGGAGGGCAGCGTTAATGGAGGAGCAGCGACGGTGGGGTATGGAGGAGCAGCGTGGCTAGGGTTTTTTTGAAAAGGGAGAAGAAGATACAAGAATGGACTAGACTGGAGTTTACCGCTTTGTCTAATTAAAATAAAATAGAATAGAAGTAATGATTCTTAATATTTATTAACATTTATTCAAAATAAATAAATTTAATATATTATTATCATAAAAATAGTTAAATAATATATGGATAATACGCGGGTATTATAGTTGGTGTTGGGAACCCTACTCAGTTTATGAGTTTTGATGATGCTTATCAAAACAACACTTAGAAGTTTTTAACTCTTTTCAAGAGTTAGGTTGCTAGATCAAACTGACCTGTATAGCACAATTTGATAATCTCAGTTTGTCAGATCTTAGTCAACCAGATTGCAGTTATTCAACACTTGCCTTGAAGAGTTCAAGACTCGTAATTTGAAGGAAGATCGTTGAAGACTCCAGTTTAAGGAGATAGTGTCAACCTGCCTACATAGGTAGATCGATCTGGCTCTGCATCTTTGGATGCAAGCTGAACTACCTCAATGGGAAGAAAGTACAATGTGTCAGAGTACTATTCTGCCACATCCAATGGGTAGTTTTCAAACTCAAGCCTATAAATACTCCTTCCCACAACTAGAATTCTTATGAGAAAATTAAGCTCTCAAGCCAAATCTCTGCCTAATTCTCAAGCATTCAAGTCCTCAAATCAACACTCGAAACCAAGATATTTTCCCAAGTGTTGTAGTTTAATCGAGAGTTCAAAGTTCTGGTCTTAATTACTTGAGTGTTTACTGCTGCTTAAGTAATTCCTAGAGAGTCTCTACTGTTCCATTCATTTTATTCTTGTGTAGAGATTCTCAGTAGTAATTTCTTTCTTCGAAGTTTGGATAGACTTTGAGTTAGATAGTTTTAGAAGTTATATTTTGTAACAAGTTGTAAGGAAGATTGTAACAGTCACGACTCTAAATCATCCTTAGTTTTTGTCAAAGAACTGAAGGAGACTAGGGCTGGTTCTCAACCAGTATAAAGAAGAGAGAAGGAAAATCCAAAGCAACGGATTTCAGATCGCAAGATCTGACGTGGACGTAGGAGGGTTATCTTCGAACCACGATAAACTCTCGTCTCTCTCTCTTTCTCTCTCAAACTCTCTTCACTATCTGCTTACTACAAATTGTCATACTAACAAGCATATTAAACTGTGTACTTCATACAAACTGTTAGTTTCAAGCTAAAAGATTTTTCTAAGAATTTTTCCAACTTAAACCACCTACTTTCGCACTCTAGTCCAGTTTAGCAAACTTAGTTGTTCACAGTTTGCATCGGATAAACTGAATTTTCACTCTGATCAAACTCTCTGACTCAGTTTGCTAAGTCAGTTTGTATAGGTCAGTTTGCATTAAAATCGTAAACTGTTGGAAATTGGTCTATTCTCCCCCCTCCCTATACACCAATAAACTCTTTATGGGACCAATAGTTGGTATACAGGTTTCGCAGGTATGGATAGTAACTATCCATACCTATACCTGCGAACTAAATGGATAGTAAATCGTACCTATACACATACCCGCGGGTACCAAATACACCTCAAACCCTACCTATTAGGGCCGAGTACCCACGGGTATCGGGTATTCACAGGTAAATTGTCATCCCTATTCAATATCCTATTCACCCCCAAAATACATTCCACTTTCGCAAAATAAAATCCTAGCTCAAACCTTCCTTCTCATTTAGAGTTTTGCTGAAGAACATTGAAGCATAATAATACCACCGGAATCTCAAAATTTGCATTTTTTGGTGTTGCAATTTTTCCTTTCCCTTTCATATGGACCCATCGTCAATCTTATAAAATGTGATGTGCGACTCACATCGCCGTCGTTGAATTTTTTGATTGAGCCCAAGCGTGCAGGTGTAGCAGGTAAGCTCCGTCGCCAATAGCGTGGTGGATTATGAAGTTCTTCGATGTAGATGCTTGGGTTTTAGGAGAGTTCTATTCGAAGTCCTTGCTGACTTGCCGTGGTGGGCAGTTTTTGGGTGCTTGGTGGTGAGCGGTGCGAAAACAATTATGAGAGTCCTTGCCGTCTACCTAGTTAGACACGACCATGGTGGAGGTGAGAGAAAATATGGCAAATTTTAATTTAGAAATTTGCCATAAGTCTTAGGTTTGGAATTCTAATTTAGAAATGGAGTAGTCGGAGCAACTGCTCGGTGGCGGCAGCCGTGCCTTATTTTTTGGAAGAGGGATTGTATTTAGCTAGAATGGAATGTATTTTGGAAATTTATATTTTTCTATATTTTAAAATTAAAATGGCATGTCATTATATAAAATATGGAAAAAAAGTAAGTAGAAATTCCTCGTTGGAATCTGGCCATACGAGTCAGATTTCCGTCAATAAAAAGTGAAGCGGGGTATATTTGTTATATTTAGATAGTTTATGTGTGCTTTTTTTAATTATCAATATTTCAGGATATTTTTCTTAAAATGTTAATAGTTTAGGATATAAACTATAATTTTCCCTAAAAAGTTTGAAGTCTATCACCCCGAGGCCACCCTCACCTTTTGGATTGCAAATTTTGTCCCATGAAATTCATGTAATACTATGTAAATTATCTTCGCTGCCCCAAAGAAATTTACTTTGAAGGGTAGTAAGATCTTTCAAGGTTTTCATAGGAAGGAGAGAATAAGAAATGTGATAAATTGGAATTAAAGTTAACCAAGACTTAAGCGAGGTCATTCTCCCTTCAAAGGAGAACTTTCTATCCCCCAAGTGCTAAGTTTTTTTCTAACCTTTTCAATAAGAGGAGTGACGCGACCGTCATTTAGCCGCGGTTAATAAATTTATAAGTCATATGCCCAAGACTCTACATCTAGTATAGAATAGTAAGCACAGGGTCGATCCCAGAGAGAGTTGGCTAATAATCCTTTCAAGTAAACTGTCACGATTTATAAGAGTGGGCTCTGCCCAAACGGGAACTGAATTAATAAGGAAATAAAGGAAGCGGGTAAAAGGCAAACGGTAAACAATAATAAGAAAGCAAACATGTCCTAGTCAGACACCTTAACTACATACAACTCACTCGATCACGGGTCTTAATATATTCGTATATAACACATGTCATCCAGTTATAGGTCACCCACCCTAGTTAAGACCCCTATTGTCACGTGTCACGTGCCCTGACCAGAATGCCCAATCCAACCTTATGATGAAACCTCCACCACGCACTCCCTAACCTAGACTTCAACATACAAGGACTAGTTGTCATGCCTCTGCCCAAGCAGCATTCAGACTTATGGTGAACCCGAAATAGCCAATAGTAGGTTAATGAACCTACGACCACATACGCTCATGCTAGTTCATACTATATGGAGTGAGATCTCTTTACACTTTTTACCCATGTATTATTTGTAATCATGTTTGACTTGATGTATTATTGCGCACTACCTAACCAAACCCAACATGAATTGGAAAACCGAACATAGCAAACTCGGGAACACATGCATATACTACTATGCCCAAACCCCTAACCTCACGAGTATTTAGTTACATGCAATCAATTCATCTCACCCAAGACAAGTTGATAAACCTACTCTAGCATGCTTGAAAAGTAAATAACATAAAGGTAAAAGAAAGACATAATTAAATTGAAAAGAAATAATATTATAACAAAATAAAAATGGTGTGTCCATAAAGCTTGTTTCCTCCTTGAAAAACTATATTATGATTTCTCTCCAAAACTCTAAGTGTGTATGGATGAAAATAAACTAGAAAGTGTGAAGTGTAACAGAGATGTCTGTTGTTGTGGGTGAGTTGATGTATATATAGCAGTGTAAATGGGTTGTGGGCTGAGCCCAATAGATCTTTGGAAAGTTGCCTTGTTGGCAGAACTTTCCTTTCTTGCTCCTTTTTGCTCCTCAAGCTAGAATCCATCCTAATCTCCAAGATCTTCAGCAAGATGCGTATTTTCATGGATATGGAATGAGATCATTCTTTCCTTTTGTGATTTCCCAGATAAAGACGTCCGCTATATGCCCAGAGGCCTTGCCACTCTGCCCAAGGTGCTCGTCTGCTTCTTCTCTTCATTCTGCCTTGCATAGTTGTACTTGTAAATGCTGTGGATCGTGGCCGAAGCCCATTTAATGGCTGCTAGGGTTTCTTCGGCTTCAAGTGAGACTTCCCTTGAGCGCAGATTTCCTTCCATGTTTGATCAATGTGGAATTAAGGAAGGAATCTCATGGTAAATCTCATTCCTTATTTATTCCTTCTCACCCGATACCCTCTTCCTTGCCCATGATGGTCATCACTCTAACCATGATCACATCAGTGTATACCTTCCACTATGCCTTCATCCTGCCTTCTTCTTTATCTACCCAAGTACTGCCCAGAATCTCCAGCTATCTGCCCAAGGTACCCTAAATCCAAAGTGTGCCCTCCCAAGCACAAGACACTATGCAAAATAGGCTATACTATACCTAAATGCAGACTCAAAACACATAAAAGTAATAGCACAAAATAGGCTCGTCACTCGTACACACTTTACTATGCTTGTCCTCAAGCATGCACACACAGCTAACCAAAAAGAAAGAAAGAAAGACTCAAGAAATAAGAGCATAGTCAACATTAATAAACATATAGGTAGGTGCAAATCAAATAATGCATGCTTCCAACAAGTCAAGATAGAACATGAGTTGGGGTTGTCCTTTGTACACTCTTCCACTCATGTGTATGGGGTAAGTGTATACGCTCTTGACTTGTGATGAATTAGGTGTCCCGTAGGCTTGCCTGCCTTCTAAAATCTCCACCTACTTAGATTGAGTTGTTGGTATTCATCAAAATGTCTTTTATTTGGTGTAATGTAGGTTTAAGACAGGGGTAGAAATTATTTGGTCAGAGGCTGAGGTCAGTTTGAGAAACTCATACTAGGTATAGCTTGGGCATACTCGCAGCCCAATTCCCTAACAACCTTGCTTTTTACTCTTTTTCCAAGCCTAAGCACATTCAACCCTGGGGACTTTTTTTTTTTTTTAAGGCACTGATAGTGTATGGGCATATACCATCTTTTAAGTTTTAAGCTCTGTCTATTCTTCCCATGGATGCCTATGACTTATCTATGTTAACCCCCAACTTCTTCTTATACATAGAGTTCTCACAACCGGGTAAGGAAGTGTTCATTCGTGGGTATAATTTAAGTGATTCAAAGAAATATATTTCCAGCTCAAGGCAAAGGATAATTCATAGGGTAAGCTTTTTAAGTTATATAGCTGAATGAAAGAAAATTGCCTAAATCATCTAAACACCTCACTCAACTCATTGAGGTTTGAATCAAGAAATGCGGGCAAGTTCTAGAACGGTCCTAATCATCAAGTCGTTCTCACAATGAAATAAACATGTGTTTGATTTATATTCACACATATAAGCTCAAATCCTCACACGGTATACTCATGTTCATTCCATCATACTTGTTTCCTAAGATGCTTGACATGACCTACATATCCACATTGACATACATGCTCAATATTCACAACTACCAACTAACATGTTATTGTGTAAATGAAAAGTAATTGACAAACTTAGAATTTAACTAAACAATAAACAATTATCAAATGATATAACTTCAATAATAGATGAGGGTGATTCCAATTATACTTCGATTAGGCTTAAGTGATGGGCGATTAGGACTCTAACTTGAACTAACCATTTTAATCTAACTTCATGTGGGAAACCTTCTAACTATGATTCACTCAACTCTCATTGCAATGAAATCAAGTTGATTAATGAAAGGCTTAACTCCTACTAAGATATCAAGCAATTCATTAACTCCCAATAGCTTATGGAGTTCTTTAGCCCTACGATTCTCTAGCATGCAAATCTCTTGACCCTAGCATCCAATCTAAGCCTCCGAAGTATTAGATCAAACACTTGATATGTAACTATGGTGATCAAGCAAAATTACATAATAAAACATAGCCCCAAGAGAAATGAACATGAAATTAGAAGGTAAATTCACAATTAAAGCCTAAACCCATCACCTAATCCCAATCTACATATAATTGGAATCAGAAAGGAACTAGACATGATTAAGGAAAATAAACCATGAAAAATAAATGAAACCATAATAGAAAGATAGAGCATTGAATAAGGAAGAAGGAAGTGGTCTTGAATCTTCAATCCACAAAGTAATGCTCCATAAATCTTAAAAATATTAAAATAGAAAGTGTATAACTAAATTAGGGTTCTAAGAGAATGTTAAAGTGTAAACGACTCAAATGGGGGAGATTTGGGGGTTAAATATATGAAAAATGAGGTTTGGGACGAGTTGGACCGAGTTTGGACGAGCCAAACTCGGTCATAAGTGAATGAGGGCTGAACCGGCGGCTAGGCAAAGGGAACTGGCAGTCTGGCCAAGGGGAACCGGCGGCCTGGCAGGCTGCTGGCCCAGACCGCTGTTTTCACTGTTCCCGGGGGCGGTCTGGAGGAAAATGGCCGGCGGTCTGCCAGGTCGCCGGCTAGGTCGCCTTCAGCCCTTCTCCTTTGCGCAGTTTCACGGTTTTGCTTCGTTCTCCCTCGTCCGAACTCCAAATCTCGATCTGCTTTTTGCTATTGCTTCCTATCGAGCTCCTCTTCGACATGGAGTAGTTTAATTGGCTAAATAATTTCTTTATTATTCTTGCAAAAAGCATAAAAAGACTCGAGAAAATAAGGAAAACATAAATGAAATCAAACTAGTGAAACCCTAGCTTTATAACTTGAAATTCCACATTTTTAAACATAAGTTTCACTCTAATTCAACTCAACATGTACATAAAATATGTGTTAATCACTCCCCCAAACTTAAGCCATTGTTCATCCGAAATAACAAAACGAACAATCAAAACACTTAACACTTATGGGATGTGCATTTGAGATCAACGATGCCTCAAAATTTCTTGCCAAAAACATTTTCCAAATTTTCAAAGCATATCAAACACACTCTCTACCTCCTCACATGAATCATTAGTAAAGGACTTCCCTCAATCATCAAGCAAATAAACCTCACGGGAAGTGTATCGCTCAACACTCCAGTGTATAAGGGTCATCACTCAACAAATCAATGCAATGCAACTCATTTACCATAAGCTTGCCTCTTTTCTACCATCTCCATCGCTTAAGCATGTGCATAGAACTAAGATCAAAAAGGACTTTATTAAGCTTGTAATGTAGGGACATTGGTTAAGGTAGGGAATTTTTAGGTTAAGTGTCTTTAATTCTCATCTAAGTACTTTCACCTTATAACTTCACTCCTCTAAGCATGAATTTCTTCATCTTCTACCTTATCCAACCCCATTTTTCCAATAAGACCTCAAACTTTCTAACACTCATCATAAGATAAGAACTACTCATTTATGCTCTTTATTCATCCACTTTTTATTTATTTATTTATTTAAGAACTTTGTTCATAACTTTTCATTTTCTAAACAAGAGCTTATAGGAGTGTCCTTTCAAGAAAATTCAAGTCCACAAACTTTCCATTTCACCCATCATTTTCAACACATTTACAACTTATCCCAAGATTCCCTTAACCATCCTTTACCCCCTTTTCTCCGGTTCTTGAATGAAAGGCTATATGAAGCTCAAAAGGGGACCGCAAGGGTAATGAAAGATAGGTAAGTGTTTAGGGATTATGGGTTTTAAAAAGATGGCCTAAGATCATTTCCTAATTCTATGCACAAAAATAGCAACCTTGATTAAGAACCGAGGCAAGTTTTAGAAATAAAGAAACATGCATGATAACTCTCAACAATGAACAATTAACTATATGCAATGCATAGTCTTAGCTCAAGTCCTCACTAGTTAATGTTCAATGCTCAACAATCAAGTTTCATTCTTCACCAACAACTCATGCAACATAATAAAGAGATATGCTCAATAATGCTTCTCAAATTCAAAATACTTTCACATTTTTCATATTTCATCATAGGCATCTCCCTCTTATGCACAATGGAATGACAAACACGTGCTTTCGAACTCAAGCATGCAAGCATACATTCATTATTCAATTCAAAAAAAATCAATTTTCCAAGAATTTCGTATTCAATGCTCAAATCAACAACAAAGTCACTCAAACCAAAGAAAGAATTTCTATCCATTAAGCTCATCAACCCCAAAAATCATCACCAAACCAACTTAAACAAACTATAATCATCCATTTAACCCCAAATCAACCACAATCATCAAGCAAGCCTAAGCATACAATAAATGAAATCACAATGATACCACATCAATTAGAAACTTGAAAAACCCAAGAGTAAAGTAATTTAAATTTCTTATCCTACCCCCTCCCCCAAACTTATTTTAGATCATAAAGTCTAAAATGAGTTTGGAGGGAAGAATAATAAGAAATTTAAATTACACTTACAAAGGTCCATAGCTATGTTGAAGGTGGTTTTGAAAGTCATTCAATCCTTTGCTTGCTTGATCGGTTTGATTTTCTTCCTTCACTTGTTCCCATCACGATTTGACCTCGTGCATTGACAATGAAACACATGGAACTTGTGAAGTAGAAATAAACTTAAGAATATGAAGTATTAGCAGAGATAAGTAACAAGTAAAAGAAATGATTAAATCAAAAATAAGAAACAAAAACCAAAATCAAACTAAAGAAACTAACTAAAATGAAAAAGAAAAGGATAGTTGTTGGGGTGCCTCCCAACTAGCGCTTAGTGTAACATCGTTAGCTCGACGATACCTCTTTGCCCTTTCAAGGGACTTTGAACAAAGTCCCTCCTCGATCAAGCATCAACTCCTTGTTGAGCTTTCCATTGCTCCCTTTGCTTGTCTCCTCACAATCCTTCACGTCATTCGATATGTAGAATGTCTCTTCATCTCCATTGACTCGAAGGATGAGACTTCCTTCAAAAACATTCACTAAGGTTCGACTTGTAGCCAAGAAAGGCCTTCCAAGTATCATTGGGACATCATGATCCTCTGGCATGTCAATAACAATGAAATCCACCGGGAATATAAACTTTTCGACCTTGATGAGCATATCTTCGACAATCCCCTTGGGGTATGAAGTTGAGCAATCCGCCATTTGAAGCACAAGTGATGAAGGCTTAAGATTTCCAATATTCAAGCGATTGAAAATGGAAAGGGGCATCAAATTAACTCTCGAGCCCAAGTCACACAAGACTTTCTTAAACAATTTACCTCCAATCTCACAAGGTAGAGTGAACTTTCCGGGATCTACTTCCTTGTTCGGGATCTTCTTTTGCAATCGAGCACTACTCTCCTCTGAAAGCACAATGATTTTCAAATCATCCCATTTCACCTTCTTATGAATCATATCCTTCAAGAATCTCTTATAATCCGGCATATCACTCAACAAATGAATCAATTAAGTATTTATATCTAATTTCTTAAATACATCCAACAAATTGATCAACACGTATTTTACGTGCATGTTGAGTGTATTTTGCATGTGTTTGAGTCTCTATTTATGTGCTTAAATGTTAAAAATGCTAGGGTTTCTAAACTTATAGCATACTTTGTACCTTTCTCATTTTCTCTCGGTTTTCGATCTATTTTTGTAAGATTTGGAGAGCATTTATGTGGCTAAGGATCGAAGGCCGGAAACGAGGAAGAATTGAGCATTCTTAGAGTGAAACTTGTGTTTAAAAATGTGGAATTTCAAGTTACATAGTTAGGGTTTCACTAGTTTGATTTCATTTATGTTTTCCTCGTTCTCTTGAGTTTCTTTATGCTTTTTGCAAGAATAATGGAGACTTTATTTGGCCAATCTAATTACTCCATGTCGAAGAGGAGTTTATTAGGAGTCCATAGCAAAATATGGATCGAGAATCGGAGTTCGGACGAGAGAGAACGAGCGAAAACGGCAAAGTCACGCAAGATGAAGAAACCAGTTGACCGGTCAATGCACGGCGGACCGGCGACCTGTCAGGCCACCGGCCAACCTGCCAGGTTGCCGGTTAGGCGCATTTCCTCACTTAAGGGGCGAGTTCGGCTCGCTCAAACTCGTCCCAGTTCGCCCCAACTCGACCCAAACTCAATTTTCTATGTATTTAACTCCTAAATTCACCCCTAATTGGGTATCTTTTGGCATATTTTAATATTCTTAGAACCCTAAATACATTTCCCTCATTCCTTTTTAGTAATTTAAAGATTGTTGGAGCTACACTTGGTGGATTTGCAATTCAAACATAGATTCTTCTTCCTTATTAAATTCTTTTTATTTTCATCATGATTTTATCTCTTTTTCATGGTTTAACTCCTTCAATTATATCTAGCTAAATTTTCCTTTGGTTCCAATATCTGAAAATATGATCTAGATCACTAGGTTTTTGGATTTTGTTGTTGGATTTACCTTCTAATTCATATGTCATGTGATTTAGGACTTAATTAATTGCATGATTGATTGGCCATCATTGAGTGCATACAAGGTGTTTGGTTAAATGCTTGGTAGGCTTTAGTTCATAACACTTGGCATCAAATTACATCATATTAGTAATTCTTGCTAATAAGAGATTCTAGATAACTAATTGAGCTTTTTGGAGTTGATTTATGCATCTTGAGACCTAGCAGAGATAGATGTCATAGGTTAATCTACTTACATTGATTGCTTTGAGAAAAGAATTGGTGTATACTCTATAAAGAACTCCCATATGAATTAGATTAAATCGGCTAATCCTTGCAAATCCTAAACCCTAGGCCTCTAGTGATTATTGGATTATATTTGGAACCATATTTTCTTTTATTGATATTAATCATTTGCCACTTATTTGTTAGTTAATTAATTGTCATTTCATTTGATCTTTAGCTTATAGAAAACACAAAAACATGACATTCGGTAGCTTGGATAGTAGTTAGATAATCAAGTTACTACTTGAAATTCCTACGGCATAGCATTCCCTGTGGATTCGACTCGAATATACTATTCGATATCATTGCATCTATCTCACTCTAAAAAAGTGGGCGAATCACAAATCGCCCTTCCTCCCATGCATACTTTTATCAATCAACCTAAGGGGAGATGCTAGACCATCCATGCTATTTGACTCAACATGCTCTTTAAAGACTTAATAATTGGCCAACAATCTATGATTCTTGGATCGGACTCATCAATTTCCACAAGATTGTTCTTAGCAAAAATCGGAGATTTCCCACAAGGTATATGTGAAGGTGTCGAAGAAACTTCACTCACCACATGAATGGCATTGTATTGTTGCTTCGGGTTCACTTTAGCTTTGCTAGAAGCTTCTCCGGCCTTTTATAGAGCATTCACTTGATTCGCTATTTGCTTTACTTGTCCTTCAAGCATCATTACTTGCTTGGCAAGAGTTGTCACCGAGGTAGCAATTGTTGACACCGAATTCTCTAATGCATTCATCTTTTGGCCGGTTTGAGCTATGAAATTTTGTTGTTAGTAGAGATACAACAAAGCACTTTGCCCATGCAAACTCTCACTTCGAGCATGGAAGATAAGATCTTGCCCGTATTCATAAGTTCAAAGTCTACCACTGAAAAAGAGGGCAAGATCCAGGATCTACTTGGGCAAGGCAAGGATACAACTGACTGGACTTTGGCCAACACCAAGAGCATAAGCCTATCTGTATGCTCACACTACATCTCATTTGAAAAGCCACATCAAGCAAGATATCCACTGAAGAAGCTTGAGTCTAACAAGAAGTTGCTCGCCTTGGCCATAATGTGTCTAATTTCAACCTGCATATGGGAGAGTTCACTGCACATCTTGCCCAAACACTTCAAAGGAATAGAGGCATACACACGGATCACCAAAATTTTGAGTTCTGCACAATCTCCTTCATCCTGGATCTCGCCTTGGGACAAGCTTTCTTCATCAATTTCCTTTGTATTGTCCTCAAAGTCCTCAAACTCCAAACTTGGTGGTTGCTCCTCTTCCTTCATCAATGGTTCAATGAGTGGTAAAGTATGAAAGGTTCCTTGTTTGCCTTGAGACAACATATTTCATGGGGATGAAATTCATCTTTACCTTGAACATCTTTTACTTGCAAACCTTCTTGGCTCACCACATCTATTGTCTTGTCCACAACTTGTGTCTCTACTTCTGATACCTGCCCTTCGGGTAAAGTGACTCAACTTCTTATAGGTACAACATTGACATGTGCATTGCTTTGTGCTCTACTCATAGCTACCATCATTTTCTCAAGGGAGCAAACCCTTTCCATCTCACTAATGGATGTTAATGAATCGGACATCATTCTGGGCATATCACTATATTCTGGCAATACTTGTGGAAATGTATGCCTCACTTCCCATTCTGGCTGCATTCTGCCCATAGCTGGTGTCTCCACTGGCATTTGCCTTTTGGACAAGGCAGGATCAGTTCTTGTAGTCACAACATAGGCGTATGCCATGTTTACTTCCACTTGAGGGGGTATCTCTTCTTGTTTCTCTACCAGCCTGGCCAAAGTTTGAGCAACATACGTCATTTGGGCACATACGTTCTCAAAGGCTCCTCTAGTCTCAATCATAAACTCCTCATTCTCTGCATGTGCCTTTATGTTCTCTCTCGTCAAAGTATGCACGAGCTCGCCCAAAGTGAGTTCCATTTGTTGTTCTTCGTTGACCATAATCTCTTCCTCATAGAGCTCTTGTAACGACCCGTAAAATCGAATTAGGATTAATAGAATTTCCTAATAATATTAGACTAATTCCCTTAAGTCTAGAAATACCTTAGAAGCCTAATAAAAGAAACTAGACATTTTTCGGACTTGTTTTACAAAAGATTCCTTTTTATTTATCTTCGTTTTGACTTTCAAAAATTCCTAAAAATATTTCTACTATTTTTCTCGAGTCATTTAAAATATAGTAGTATCGAGTAAATTATTTCAAACCCGTCGCCGTTTTTATTTCTAAAAACGGAGTTCATTTGCATGTCGAGTATTATTTTAATCGGGGATCGAATACACTACCGGAACTCAAAATATATCTATCTCTCCCTCTCTTCTCGCGATCAACACTCTCTCTCTCTCTCGTCTTCATTTCTCGATCAAACTTAGCCCCCAAGTCAACCCACTTGCCTCCAATAATGCATTAATATATTATATAACCTATACTATAATATATTTTATGATGATGGATACATAGCCCCCATTTCATTCTAGAACATAGCCGCCCATTTCCTCCAATCAACACCCCCATATTTGATATGCATGTATGCATATACATAGCCTACCTTATCCCTCCTACAACCTACGACCATAGCCCCCATTTCCAATAATATTCCCTCATCAATGCAAACATTCCTCTTGTCCCCTCCCCTCAATCATCAACCGAACATAGCCCCCTTTTCTTCATCAACTTCTCTGTCTCCTCTTCTATAAATAGCCCCCTTGCTCTTCTTCTTCACTCGCTCATCATCATCGTCCCTCTCTAACTCAAAGAAACAGCCCCCTCTTCCTCTCTTCTTCGTCTTCTTCATCATCTTCTTCTCGCCATCATCATGGCCACCGTCCAATTCCATTGCCACCGATCACCTCCTCCGTCATCTTCTTCTTCCTGCTTTCTTTCTTCTTCGCCGATCACCACCATCATCACGAACACTTCCCCTCTCCTATATACTTCCCATCTTAGCTCAACCCACTAGATATAGCCTCCATACTCGCCAAAATCAAGTTCGAGTTATTCGAAGTTCTACACCGGAGATCAAGCAAGGTACACGCCGGAAACCATGGCCGCCGCCGCCGACGACCTTCTTCCCGACCTCCATTCTAAGTCTAGTTAGTGTCCACATGTTCATGGTCATGCATGCATCATTATTATGAAGTTCATTTGCATCGATTATGCTTATATGATTTTATATGAATTTTCGAAGAAGCATGCTTTAATATGTCTGAACTTCTCCGTTTCTAAAACTGTTTGTTGTTTTGAGTCCACGTCGAAGCTACAATCATTTTTTCCTTCTACCGCTTTTTGTTTCGGTGCCTCGAAAGCTATCGAAAGTTGACGTTTTGCGAGAACCTTATTTTCCTATTTTCTTAAATTGTCGTCGCCAACTTTTTCTTAAAAATTAAATGACGTCTTATTTTCTTTTACCAACTTGCATGGCTAATTTTTTTAATTAATATTACTCTAATAAATAGTTAAAACAACTTTTCTTCTTATGCCGAATCCATGGGAACGTCCGAAATAGGAGTTTAATAATTAAACGATATAAGAATAATTGTCCTAAAATAGAAAGTTGTCTAAGTTCAAGTATACCAAAGTAGAAAGTGTATATACCTTATTGTCCTATAAATTGTTGTAGGAATATTACCCAAGGAATCTTGAACGAGAGTATTTCGGTAAAGGTGGGCGATTCTTCATTCTATATATATTATTCGCGAGCTAGTAAGCTCACTTTCTTTCGCAGGCTGGATATTCGGGAAAAACTCTTGTTCTATTTTTAAACTGGCATTTGGTGTTTAAGGCTCTTATCATGATCAGATTTTCCGCTTAGATCTTACACATCTTTCGGAAGATTGCGCGCGCCGATGCGAGGGTTGGGGATTTACCTCCCTTGCATCTAGAGAGAGGTGGTGTAACCTCGATGAATAGACTTAGCAACGTATGCTAAGAAGATTCATTTTGTACCATTTTTGCCGAGTCAAGGGCGTACCCGGATTTAGGGTTATATAATCGATGGGACCGAAGAGCCCGTTAAGTCGATATATTTTTATTATAAGAGTAACATGAATGTCCAGTCGGTACCGAAACTTATGAGCACCTTTTTGCTCGACTTCTTCCTTCTTTTCTCCCTCCTCTTTTCTCGAATCCTGCTTTCTTTTTGCGGTGCAATATATCCCCACTGGGTACAAATGGTTTTGCAGAAATTGAATCGGAGCTGGGGGCGTGATCGAGGCTCGAGAGAAGGGAGAGGACGACGAGGAGATGCCGACAAGGCCGTGGACTTTTGGTTATGCTTTATCTCCTTCGAATTATATTCGATATTCATCATCGTCATTTTGACGTAACACTCATTCCTCCCTCGTCTAATAAAATACTCCAAGATAATAAGCTTTAATAATTCGATAACCTAAAACTTATTCGATACGATTCATGATAACTTATCTCATACGCTTCCGCTATTTATTTATGTTCTTTCGTACATTTCTCGCATGCTATATATACTATACTTATATTTTTGCAAGCTATACTTATACTACTATACTTATAATATTGCATGCCTTATTTATATTATCATATGATGAACTTAGACTATCAAATACTATATATGTACTATCGCATGCTAAACCCATACTATCATATGCTATAACTATACCATCTCATGCTATACTTATACTTATAATTTCTATATCGCTTCCGCTAATCGCTTAAAACCTTTTTCTTTTAAACACTTGTCCTTTCCAGAAATTATGTTTATAACTTATACTATTTTCGAAAACTACATCATCACACACACTTACACGTTTTTATAAAACTTATATATATTTTTGAAAATAATGAAACACCAATTCTTTTAATTTCAAACACTTCGAGCACAACTGTAGTGCGGTTTGGTCCGCCTGGATTATTATTTAATTCGGTACTTTATTTTATGTTTGACTGTAGTGCGGTGTGGTCCGCCACGGTCATTATCGCTTTATTTATAAGCTTTGGACTTAATTAAAACTTGTAAAAGAATTGGCTAAGTATTAAGAAGCTTTAGATATTACTACGAAGGTATCCTGGGTGAATAATGGTGCTTCTCGATTTATTTCGAGTTAGTATCACTGGATTGGACTTAATCAACTCTGAAAACCCCTTTATTATCGTTTCTACCCTACCCCAGTCGCATCTCGATTCCACTAATTTAAGATCACAAAAATCGGGATGTGCAGCTCTGGGCATTCTTCTCTATTGTACGTGGTCGCGGAGCAAATCTGAAATACTCTCATGGTCTTCTTTTGCTCTATGCCATATGGGTAACAAGTTGCTCCAAGGCGGCGCACATCTTGTCTAATTTGCTCTCTGAGGCAGAGGTCGCTGGTGTTATACCTCTTGGAACATCGATCACATCATTGCGAGCATTTTCGGCCATATCAGAGAATAGTCGAAATGCTTAGCTTGGTGTTTTGTTCATAATGGATCCTTCACATGCTGCGTTTATCCACGATCGATCTTGGGCCCTCAATAACGCCATAAAATATTGTATCAAGTCTTGCTCCAGGATTTGATGTTGCGGACACTTTGCCAATAGCTACTTAAACCTTTCCCAATAGTCGTAAAAAGTTTTCCCCATGCCCGTCTTGTCTGAACTGATCTTTCTCCGCATATTCTGTAAGCGGGAAAAGGGGTAGTATTTCTCCAGAAACTTCTTCTGCAGCTGTGTCCATGTTGTTATAGATCCTTCGGGCAGAGTATAAAGTCATTCCCTTGCTTCATCTTGGAGTGTGAAGGGAAATGAAAATAATCACACGTACTCTCCCATAGTTCCTTGCATTATGTTTGTGTAGCAAGCCATCTCAAAATCCAGAAGATAATGTTAAGTGATGCGATCTACAATATGCTGAAGCTACGAATCGAACAACGTCAGATACGAATGATTCAATCCAAATTACAACTATGAAAATCGAATGATAATTCCCTAAATTTCTACCCACAAATACACTGAATAGGCGTCGACAGTAACCTAAGCAATTCAATTCCGATTAAGCTCAAATTTTAACACGAGTTACAACATAGGGTTATGAAGAACATATCCAAAATTCAGCAAAAACGCACGAGTAGTTTTAGATTTGTCTCGGTGGTCAGTTTTGGGTCGAACTAGGGTTTTAAATACGGATCTGAAATTAAACAAGAGGTTTTCTGAGATGGGATGGTTATGGGAACGAAGGGGATGGTTATTGATGATATAGGAACGATGAAGAATGGCTGGGAAAACGAAAAGAACACGAATTGAAGAATTAAAACGGAAACAAATTGTGAAATCTTACCCGAAACGAACCCCGGATCTACTTGAATCCGAAACGCGTTTATGGAGCGATCTTTGTGGCTCGACTAACCCGGATACTACGAGATATCACGAACGAGTCGATGAATTCAAGTTTGAAATCGCCAATATCAAACTTTACCGAAGAACCGATTTGTTGTGTGAGACAAGAGAATAGCGTAAAGTTGTTTTTGCATCCAATCAAGTCTGCCCAAAGTATGAATGAAAATTAACATAAATACTAATCTAAGAGGGCCGAAAATACTAAGTAATGGGCCTAAGAAAAACGGGCCAATTAATCACCTAAACATGTTGTGATAATTGGGCCTAAAATAAAATAAATATAAGTTCAGTTTCCTCCTTTTTAACGGGCCTCCGAGATATCATCTTCTTCTACACTTGTGAAGTTCACCAATTTGAAATGATGACATTCAGTTCCTTCATCGTCTAATCTCCTCGGAATGTAGCATTGCAAATAACCTTGCAGCTTCTTGGCTCTTGATCTCGTCACTGCTCCTCCGAGCTGCAAGTGCCGATTGATCTCTTCAATGCTAGGTCCCGTCTCATCATTCCCCCCTGCTGAAAAGAATTCGTCCTCAAATTCAAGTCCTCCTCGACATCTTGATCATCTACAGGAAATGGAGACAAATCAGCCACATTAAAAGTGGAGGAACAGTTATACTCACCTGGAAGATCAATGTGGTATGCATTGTCGTTGACTCGCTCGACCACGGAGAATGGTCCATCGCCATGAGGCATCAGCTTCGACTTCCTCAAGTTAGGAAAACGTCTCGGGCTGAAGTGTATCCAAACCTTATCACCAGGTTTGAACAATACTTGCTTGCGGTGTGCGTTCGCCTTTGTTGCGTTCTTAGCACCTTGAAGCTCGATCCTCTGTTTCACTTTAGCATGCATCTCTCGAACCTGCTCAGCCCTACAAGAACCTTGCAAACTCGAAAGATGATCAGTAGGCAAAGGAATAAGATCCGTTGGTGTCAACGGATTAAATCCATAAACAACCTCAAATGGAGACATGTGTGTAGAAGAATGCACAACTCTGTTATAAGCAAATTCAGCGAATGGTAAGCACTCTTCCCATGACTTAAGATTTTTCTTAACTAAAGCACGAAGTAAAGTACCTAGCGTTCTATTAACCACTTCAGTTTGACCATCCGTTTGAGGATGACATGCAGTAGAAAATAACAGCTTAGTACCTAACTTCCCCCATAAGACACGCCAAAAATGTCCCAAAAACTTAGAATCCCTATCAGACACAATAGTCCTAGGCATGCCATGCAGTCTAACTACTTCACAAAAGAACAAATTAGCAATATTAACAGCATCGTCAGTTTTTCTGCAAGCAATAAAATGAGACATTTTTGAGAATCTATCGACTACTACAAACACAGAATCTTTGCCAGACTTAGACCTAGGCAAACCAAGAATAAAATCCATAGATATGTCAATCCAAGGTGCAGAGGGTGCAGGTAGTGGAGTGTACAAACTAAATGGATTAGAACTAGATTTAGCCTTTTTACAAGTAATACATCTAGCACAGACTCTCTCGACATTTCTCTTCATGCGAGGCCAATAAAAATGTTCATGCAATAGACTCAATGTCTTCGCAACACCAAAATGACCCATAAGACCCCCCGCATGAGATTCTAACACAAACAACTCCCTCATAGAACAATTAGGGACACATAACTTCGAATCCCTAAACAAGAAACCCTCAGTCACATAGTACGAGTCAACAACACTAGATTTTCCATCACATGAAGCAAAGATAGGTCCAAAGAAATGATCATTCACATAAAAACTCTTAATATGCTCAAGACCTAAACATTGCGTATGCATAACAGGAATCAACGCGTAACTGCTGGAAAGAGCATCAGCAACCACATTCTCTTCTCCTTTCTTGTACTTGATCACATAGGGAAATGAATCTATAAACTCCACCTATCGAGCGTGGCGTGAGTTTAAGCTCTGCTGACCCTTCAGATGCTTCAGTGATTCGTGGTCAGTATGAATCACAAACTCCTTCGGCCTCAAGTAGTGCTGCCAAGTCTCCAAAGACCTCTTCAGTGCATACAACTCCTTATCATATGTGGAGTATCTCAGGGCGGCGCCATTCAACTTCTCACTGAAATAAGCGACTGGCTTCCTTTCCTGCATCAAAACAACACCAATCCCTATGCCCAAGGCATCACACTCAATCTCGAACATTTTATCAAAATCAGGCAAAACCAACACAGGAGCATTACACAATTTCGATTTCAACAAGTTAAAAGCATGCTCTTGGGCTTTGCCCCACTCAAACTTCCTATCTTTCCTACTCAACTCAGTTAAGGGTGCAGCAATAGATGAAAAATCACGCACAAAGCGACGATAAAATCCAGCTAAACCATGGAAAGACCTAACATCAGCACATGACTTAGGCGTTGGCCACTCCTCTATGGCCTTCACCTTTGTCCTATCAACTTCTATCCCACGACTACTCACAACAAAACCAAGAAATACAACCTCATCCATACAGAATGTACACTTAGACAAATTAGCATATAATTTTGCATCACGCAGCAACACAAACACATGCCTAAGATGTCTAACATGCTCATTGACATACGTACTATAGACAAGGATATCATCAAAATATACCACCACATATTTCCCTATGACTTCACACAAAACATGGTTCATTAGACGTATGAACGTACTAGGGGTGTTAGTAAGGCCAAACGGCATCACAAGCCATTCATACAGTCCATGCTTCGTTTTGAATGCAATTTTCCACTCATCTCCCTCACTCATTCTCACTTGAAAATATCCAGAACGCAAATCAATTTTTGAAAAGACAGACGCTCCAGACAACTCATCTAACATGTCATCTAATCGAGGGATAGGGAAGCGATACTTTACCGTTATCTTGTTGATAGCTCGGCAGTCCATGCACATGCGCCATACGTTATTCTTCTTCGGTACGAGGATGACAGGCACTGCGCACGGTGACAAACTCTCTCTAATTTGCTTCTTCTCCAGCAACTCCTTGACCTGACGGTCAATCTCCTTGGTTTCCTTAGGGCTGGTACGGTAGGCGGGTCTGTTTGGAAGGACTGTTCCCGGCTGGAAGTCGATCTGGTGCTCAATTCCTCGAATCGGCGGCAGACCACTAGAAATTTCATCCGGGAAAACATCCTTGAACTCCTCCATCAAAGGCTGGAAAACAGGAGGAATAACAACATTAGGAGTATCATTAGCCTTAAAATTAACTAGAACGATAACATTACCTGATTTAATGGCGGTCTGAACTCCTCTTACACCGATGAACAAATTCTGGTGCGCTGTATCTAAACTGGAAGGAATGGTAACGTGGGCAGCCTTAGTCTTAGGGAGGCCCTTGGTTCCCTTAGTACACTGGGACTCTGTCGTGGATTGTCCAGACTGGATCGGCTGCTTGCTCTCAGCACATTTTTCCTTCTCTTCTTTGTATTACTCTTGCATACGTCGCTGATCTTCAATCATATCTTTTGGCGCTAGTGGCCACAATCGCGTGGTGCGTCCTTCTCGAGTCACAGCATAAGTGTTGGCGAATCCATCGTGTATCACCTTCCTGTCGAACTGCCAAGGATGACCAAGCAAGATATGTGCCGCCTCCATAGGGATGACGTCACACAAAACAGTGTCAGTAAAACGACCAATAGAAAAGGTGACAGGTACCTGGTATCCAACACGAATCTCGCCTCTATCTGTCAACCATTGCAATTGGTACGGTTTTGGATGCTTTTGTGGGACCAACTTCAGCTTTCCCACGGCATACTCACTAATGGCGTTTATAACACTTCCACTATCAATGATGAGCGAGCACACCTTATCCTGAATGGAACAGCGTGAATAAAAGATGTTCTCCCGCTGATCATTCTGTTCTTCCTCTCGAATAAGGCTCAATGCTCGGATCGAAATAAGGCTGACGTGCGTTTGCTTCGGCTGCTCATCTACAATATCAATGTCACCCATGAGTGAGCTAACTAGGGGCTACTCGGTAACCCCTTTTACTTCTTCTTCTTCTTCAAATTCCTCTTCACTTGCTGATTCTAACTCATTTTGCTCGGTAATGATGAGGACTCTGCGATTCGGACACTGGGCTTGAAAGTGCCCCCATCCTTTGCACTTGTGACACTGAACGTCACGTGCTCTTCCTGGAGTATTGTTCTGCTGAGGCTGGCTAGATGGGGTAGGTCGAGGTGGAGGGGTCCGATTCTGTGCAGGCGAGCTGTAATCGGATCTGCGGCTGGATGAAGGAGCAGATTGCTCAAATCAACGAGCGGGCTACGTGGACTGGTCCTGAGAATGGGTAGGAGCTGTCCACGGCGTGGATGTCCATGGTGCCCGGGCTGGTGCCGACTGGTATGATTTTCTGCGTCCCTCTCTGAGCTGCCTTTAGACGATGGAAGCATAGTAAATCATAGCCTCAATGCTGGTGAAGTCCCTCAACTCGACTTCACATGCTATGTCTGGATTCATCCCCTCAATGTATCGGTTGATTGTGGCAACCAATGTCTCTTCCTTTCCGACCCTGTTCATAGCCGTCTCAAGTTCTTTGTGGTACTCCTCAATCGAACGGGTGCCCTGTTTAATTCTGTTCAATTTCTTCTCAAGCTCTCGTTCGTAATGTACAAGAATGAAACGTCCTCTCATGACATCTTTCATTTCTTGCCAAGTGTCAATAGGTGGATATCGATCACGGTGTCTCCTCTCTTGCTGATTTTCCCACCATGAGGCTGCATACCCTCGGAACTCCAAAGAAGCAAGCTGAACCTTCTTCAACTCTGGATAGTCATAACAGTCGAAGATCTTATTGACTTTCCTCTCCCAATCGAGGTACAGATCAGGATCATGTATTCCCTCAAACTCTGGAATGCTTGTTTTGATGTTGTTCAACAAGCTATCTCCATCTCCACGTCATTGCTGATGGCCGCGAAAAGCACGCCTGAGAGGTTGATGTGGGCGATCACGTCTCTGATTCCTCTGTGGAAACTCAATCTCAGCCTCTGATTCCTCATTACATCCATCATATTCTTCTTCAGGATCATCAGAAATAGGCTCAAACACTGGCTGGGGCTGGGGCTGGGGACGATGTGGTGTCTCTCAGTGGACAGGTTGTCGCCTCAATGGTGGATCTTGCTGGATAGGCTGATTTCTGATTGGTGGAGGTAATGTTGTTCGATGATTGAGACGTTCGAACTGTGCCATCATTTTATCCATCGTATCATCGATCTTCTATTCCAGCAATTGGTTGCGCCTCTCAAAGTGTTGTGCCATAGCATCGAAGTGATACTTAGCATCCCAAGGTTGTTGAGACGATGAGGACATCTCAATAGGTGTAGTAGACAACTTGGGCGGGCTGTTCTGATTCTTGGAACCGTCTCCGGATTTCATGATACCTGCAAAATGAGCAAACGTAAAAGAAATAAATAAAAATCCTCACAGTTCCTCACAATCACTCGTTTGTTCTCTCAAAATTTTTTTTTTTTTTTAACCACTCGTGTATGTCACTCAGATCACTCATGTATGTCACTCAATTTGCAGTCACTACAGTCTCTAAACCTCAAATCCTACTTCTCGGCTTGAATCAAGAACTCGAACTTGACTCTCGGCTTGGATCACAGGTATAGAAAGAAACACAAAGTTGCTGCAATGTGGGGTAATTTGCAAACTAGGTAAAGGAATTAAGAAGGCTAACAATTAAGGAAGTGTGTATGTAGGGTGACTAGGTAATGGCTAAACAAACAAGGAAATGCTGAGAAGGGAGAAAGGCTAGAAATAAGAAATAAAAGGCTAACTAGGAATATTGGATATAAGTAGTAACAAGTTATGAGCACTAATCCGACTTTGAACCGACTTAGGAACTGAAACCTACACTATCCAATGCACTCAAATAATATAGACGAAAAGACAATTTTTTTTTTTTCAACTGGACGGTATCACCTTCAAACGGCTGTTTTTGGGCCTAAACGTGAACCGAACATGGCAGAGCTGTGGTAACTTCTAGGTATCGTCGAGACGTTTCCGAAATGGTATTATGGAGATTGAACGGATAAGTAGATCAAAAGATACGTCCGTTTTAAGTTCTACCGACGAAAACTCGAAGAAACTAAGACACAACTACTACCCAATACAAAAATGACGCAGGAACCAATCACGAAACACAGTGACACACTAGGGCCTTCGATTAACTCTTTTTCTTTTACTTTTTTTTTATCAGAATTTTTTTTTTTATCGAAACTTTTGCCCCTAATATGTCACAACACCTATTTGGATTGAACCACAACCAGCAAGACTGACGTGGCTCTAATACCAAAAATTATGATGCGATCTACAATATGCGGAAGCTACGAATCGAACAACGTCAGATACGAAAGATTCAATCCAAATTACAACTATAAAAATCGAATGATAATTCCCTGAATTTCTACCCACAAATACACTGAATAGGTGTCGACAGAAACCTAAGAAATTCAATTCCTATTAAGCTAAAATTTTAACATTAGTTACAACTTAGGATTATGAAGAACATATCCAAAATTCAGCAAAAACGCACGAGTATTTTTCGATTTGGCTCGGTGGTCAGTTTTGGGTCGAACTAGGGTTTCAAAAACGGATCTGAAATTAAACAAGAGTTTTTCTGAGATGAAATGGTTATGGGAAATAAGGGGATGGTTATTGATGATATAGTAATGATGAATAATGGCTGGGAAAATGAAAAGAACACGAATTGAGGAATTAAAACGGAAACAAATTCCGAAACGAACCCCGGATCTACTTGAATCCGAAACGCGTGTATGGAGCAATCTTCATGGCTCGACTAACCCGGATACTACGAGATATCACGAACAAGTCGATGAATTCAAGTTTGAAATCGCCAATATCAAACTCTACCGAAGAACCGATTTGTTGTGTGAGACAAGAGAATAGCGTAAAGCTGTTTTTTCATTCAATCAAGTCTGCCCAAAGTATGAACGAAAATTAATATAAATACTAATCTAAGAGGGCTGAAAATACTAAGTAATGGGCCTGAGAAAAACGGGCCAATTAATCACCTAAACATGTTGTGATAATTGGGCCTAAAATAAAATAAATATAATTTCAGTTTCCTCATTTTTAACGGACCTCCGAGATATCATCTTCTTCTACACTTGTGAAGTTCACCAATTTGAAATGATGACATTCGGTTCCTTCATCGTCTAATCTCCTCGGAATGTAGCATTGCAAATAACCTTGCAGCTTCTTGGCTCTTGATCTCGTCACTGCTCCTCCGAGCTGCAAGTCCCGATTGATCTCTTCAATGCTAGGTCCTGTCTCATCATTAAGGGTCTTCTTCAGGCAAGTCACTGAACTTGGGCAATATCTACAGAAAGATATGCCTTAGTTCCCATTCCGCGTCACTGGGCGCATGTAGTGTTATGCCCAAAGGATGCAGATTCACATTATTCGGGAAAACCATTTCCCTCCGAGTCCGCTCAACTGGTGGATTCACGTAGCCATGTGATGGATCCATGTTTCACAAATGTCTCCATTCTTCTAACAAACGAGCTTGTTGATCAAATCATCTCCTTCATGTACGTTCTTGACTTGCTCCTCTCGACTTCGGGGTCAAAGATCAAATCCTTATTGAAGCCTTGACTCCTCAAGATCATGCACTAGTCCCATACCTGAAAAATGAAAAATGAAAAGATTACTAAAGAGCAACTCCCCGGCAACAGCGCCAATTGACGCGACCATCCTTTAGCCACAGTCAATAAATTTATATGTCCTATGCCCAAGACTCTACAGCTAGTATAGAATAGTAAGCACAGGGTCGATCCCACAGAGAGTTGGCTAATAATCCTTTCAAGTAAACTGTCACAATTTATAAGAGTGGGCTCTGCCCAAACGAGAACTGAATTAACAAGGAAATAAAGGAAGCGAGTAAACGGCAGATGGTAAACAATAATAAGAAAGCAAACATGTCCTGGGCAGACGCCTTAACTACATACAACTCACTCGATAACGGGTCTTAATATATTCGTATATAACACATGTCATCCAGTTATAGTCACCCTGGTCAAGACCCCCTATTGTCACGTGTCATGTGCCCTGACCAGAATGCCCAATCCACCCTTACAGAATAGAGTTACTATGATAAAACCTCCACCACGCACTCCCTAACCTAGACTTCAACATGCAAGGACTAGTTGTCATGCCTCTGCCCAAGCAGCATTCAAACTTATGGTGAACCCAGAATAGCCAATAGCACGTTAATGAACCTATGACCACATATGCACGTGCTAGTTCATACTATATGGGGTGAGATCTCTCTACACTTTTTTACCCATGTATTATTTGTAATCATGTTTGACTTGATGTGATATTGCGCACTACCCAACCAAACCCAACATGAATTGGAAAACCGAACCTAGCAAACTCGGGAACACATGCATATACTACTATGCCTAAACCCCTGACCTCACGAGTATTTAGTTACATGCAATCAATTGATCTCACCCAAAGTTGATAAACCTACTCTAGCATGCTTGAAAAGTAAATAACATAAAGGTAAATGAAAGACATAATTAAATTAAAAAGAAAAAATATTAAAACAAAATAAAAATGGTGTCCCATAAAGCTTGTTTCCTCCTTGAAAAACTACATTATGAATTATCTCCAAAACTCTAAGTGTGTGTTGATGAAAATAAACTAGAGAGTGTGAAGTGTAAAAGAGATGTCTGTTGCTGTGGGCGAGTTGATGTATATATAGCAGTGTAATGGGCTATGGGCTAAGCCCAACAGATCTTTGGAAAGTTGCGTTGTTGGCAGAACTTTCCTTTCTTGCTCATTCTTGCTCCTCAAGCTAGAATCCGTCCTAATCTCCAGGATCTTTAGCAAGATGCGTATCTTCATGGATATGGAATGAGATTATTCTTTCCTTTTGTGATTTCCTAGATAAGGACATCCGCTATATGCCCAAAGGCCTTACCTCGCTACCCAAGGTGCTCGTCTGCTTCTTCTCTTTATTCTGCCTTGCATAGTTGTACTTGTAAATGTTGTGGATCATGGCCCCCGCCCATTCAGTGGCTACTAGGGTTTCTTCGGCTTCAAGTGAGACTTGCTTTGTGCGCAGATTTCCTTCCATGTTTGATCAGTGTGGAATTAAGGAAGGAATCTCTTGGTAAATCTCCTTCCATATTTATTCCTTGTCACCCGATAGCCTCTTCCTTGCCCACGATGGTCGTCACTCTGACCACGATCACACCAATGTATGCCTTCCGCTATGCCTTCTTCTGTATCTGCCCAAGTACTGCCCATAATCTCCAGCTATCTACCCAAGGTACCCTGAATCCAAAGTGTGCCCTCTGAAGCACATGACACTATCTAAAATAGTTTCTACTATACCTAAATGTAGACTCAAAACACACAAAAATAAGAGCACAAAATGGGCTCATCAAGGAGCCCAATGGGAGACTTTTTTGGTGCCCATGCTAACCTTGCTGCCCAAGTAGGAGAAATGAACTTCTCCCTCCGTACAACAAAGAATATTTGCCATATCCTCCAAGGTATCTCTATCAACATTAACTCCCGTAATGCAACACTTGTGGTAGTTCACTTTTAGGCCTGAAAACAATTCAAAGTTTCTCAAGTTACGCCTCATCACCCATGCATTTTCTTGTTTATCACTAATTAAATATTCTTTAATAATCAATCATTTGATCCTCTTTTAAAACTAATTGTAAACCCATAGTTTTTATATCAAGTTTATTTTGAATGATAATGGATTAAAATCTTGATGGATAAAAGATGAAATGTCTAAATTGTCATTTTTTTTGGTAGAGAAGTGTTATGTGAGACTTTGAGAGTAGATAAATCTAGAAGAGGTAAAAAATGGTATAAAATTATCGTGCTCAAAGATATTAGGGATGCGTGAACTTTTTTATGTCTTAACTATCTAACCATATTTTCTTTTACATCAAACCAAGCTGAGTTATAAGATAGTAAATATACATTAATATACACTTAAACTTCCCTTATACTTCAGAAGCTTGCGTTTTATACATCTAAATAGCAATATTACTACAACATATGTTGGTCCCGAAAAAGTGAGTATCGTCAGATAGACATGGAAAAAGTCAGACGATACTCATAATGCGACTTATACACTGAGCTGGCTGTTAATTCATCTAAGTGATTTGTTGGACAGATTACAAGACAGTATCAGATGTGATGCGGAAGTGTGGGACCTGGTTATAGTTGTTTTACTCAGCTGAAAACATCTTTTCCTTAGTAATACCTCGGATTTTATTAAATAAAATAAGAGAACTTTTTTTAACATTTTATTATTTTAGTTTAAATTTTATGAAATTGAACGATTACTCATTTCAAATGAGTTTAATTTTGCAATTAGATATGAATATGAAAATATTTATGTCCAGTGATTTAAATTGAATGTTAAGAAAAACATACTTCATATTATAATCAAAATTATAATACCTTAAAAATTAAATTGAATGATTATAAGATGAGTAATCAATCCCTCATTGATTAACAAGCCTAGAATAAATGATACATGATTAGATGC
Source organism: Mentha longifolia (assembly GCA_001642375.2). Taxonomy (NCBI): domain Eukaryota; kingdom Viridiplantae; phylum Streptophyta; class Magnoliopsida; order Lamiales; family Lamiaceae; genus Mentha; species Mentha longifolia. The sequence continues at coordinate 758,791 of CM038121.1, read as the reverse complement.
CCCATAGTCCAAGTCACCTAAGCTAGTTTCCTTCTCAGTGTCTCTTCACTCTTTTTGAGCTTTTTGTTGCCCACATAAGAATCGTGAAACTTGGAGTTTATTGCCTGACTTTCATAATGAGTCTTAGATTTGTCCTTGATCGTGATTTCAAATTTATGTTTTTGTACTTTATTCTCCATGTACAGCTTGCTTCATTCACAGTACGGTTCTTCGAGTGAACTGCCATCCGGATTTTGATCGAAACTTCATTGCTATATGATCAATCTTGTTTTCGTAAGGTAATTAATGCACGTAGACCAGGAATTAATGAACACGAAAGCAAACGGAACACAAAGGGATTTATGTGGTTTGATCTATTGGAATAGATCTACGTCCACGGGCGGAAAGAGTATGGATCTTTATTGCTTGTATGAGTATTGATTACAAGATTGTTCCCCCCCTCTCAATCTATTCTAAACCCCTATTTATAGGTAATTACATGGAGTTCGACTATAATACGAATCCTTCTCCTATTTGGACTCTTTGGCTTGGTCTCCTCCTTTATGGATAAACACCGAGCTTCTATATCTCTCTTAGAGCTTGAGTTGTAGTCGATGTAGGAGTCTTAGTTGCCTTGATGATAAAGTCTCATCTTCAATTGGGCCGAGCTGCCTGGGCCGAGCTTAATTGTCGGGGCCTAATTATATTGAGCTTGATGCTTGGGCCTAGGAGCTAGGCCGTATCCTATCACATCCCCCCCAAAAAGATGTAGAAGCGAGGGTGTGATTTAGGGGAAATAGTTGAGGTAGGAGTAGTGGAGAATAAAAAAGAAATGTCTTGCCCCGTCGAAAAATAAATTCGACGAAGTCGATCGTGTACCGCCTCGCTAAGATGAGGTCGAAGAAAAGTACATTGCCCCATCAAAAAATAAATTTGACGAAGTCAATCGTGTATCGTCTCGTTAAGATGAGATCAAAGAAAAGTACCTTGCCCCGGCGAAAAATAAATTCAACGTAGTCAGTCGTGTACCGCCTCGTTAAGACGAGGTTGAAGAAAAGTACGTTGCCAGTGAGTTCGGCTCGTCCTGTCTTTGACGAGGTTAGAGTTTAGGCTTTTAGATAGCTCCCTTCGTCATAAGACGAAGTTCGGCATTAGATAGCTCGTCCTCACCCTAAGACGAGGTTTAACTTTAATTAGCTCTTCCTCGTCTTTGACGAGGATTGGCTTTAGATAGCTCTTTCCTTGTCTTTGATGAGGATTGGCTTTAGATAGCTCGTCCTCACCCTAAGATGAGGTTTAGCTTTAGATAGCTCTTCCTCGTCTTTGACGAGGATTGGCTTTAGATAGCTCACTTCGTCATAAGATGAAGTTTGGCTTTAAGTAGCTCACTTCATCATAAGACGAAGTTTTGCTTTAAGTAGCTCGCTTCGTCATAAGATGAAGTTTGGTTTTAAGTAGCTCACAGACGAAGTTTTGGCTTTAAGTAGCTCACTTCATCATAAGACGAAGTTTTGGCTTTACGTAGCTTACTTCGTCACAAGACAAGATGAAGTTTTGGCTTTAAGTAGCTCACTTCGTCATAAGACGAAGTTTGGCTTTAAGTAGCTCACTTCGTCATAAGACGAAGTTTGGCTTTAATTAGCTCACTTCGTCAGAAGACGAAGTTTTAGCTTTAAGTAGCTCACTTCGTCATAAGACGAAGTTTGGCTTTAATTAGCTCACTTCGTCACAAGACGAAGTTTTGGCTTTAAGTAGCTCACTCCGTCATAAGACGAAGTTTTGGCTTTAAGTAGCTCACTTCGTCATAAGATGATGTTTTGCTTTAAGTAGCTCACTTCGTCATAAGACGATGTTTTGCTTTAATTAGCTCACTTCGTCACAAGATGAAGTTTTGGCTTTAAGTAGCTCACTTCGTCATAAGACGAAGTTTTGCTTTAAGTAGCTCACTTCGTCATAAGACGAAGTTTTGCTTTAAGTAGCTCACTTCTTCATAAGACGAAGTTTGGTTTTAAGTAGCTTACTTCGTCATAAGACGAAGTTTGGCTTTAAGTTCCTTATTTGTCGAGAAGTATCGATAGGGGTGGTCCCCTTACGCGCGTTTATAGTTTACCCCAGTTTTAGGGTTTATTTATCCTCGAAAGGATATTAAGTTACCCTCGTCAGGGTTTTATGTCATCCTCCTAAGGGTATTTTATCATACGTGATTAAAATACGAGCTAATACAACTCTTTTTTTTTCTTTTTTTTTCATAAAAAAAATTAATAAAAAGAATTGAAATGAGGAATGACCTTAAAGGAGATAACTCCATGATGCATGGTGGTGCATGTTGAAGGAGGTGCAGCAGCGCTGCAACGGTGGTGAGCACCGCGGCTACGGTTTCGACCCTACCGCGGCTGTTCTCACTTACCGGGGCTGCAGCGGCTTCCGGACGATCTCCCTCGATGACGGACGCACTCCGAAGACTTGGCTGCAGCATGACAGAGAAAACAGCACCTCTCATCGGACGTTGGGGCGACGTGGCAGCACTGTGGCGGTGAGGAGAGCGTCAACTATGGCTGCAATCTCCACCTCGTCGGCATCACAGCAGCAGCCGATTGTCATCCTCGACAGCGAGAACGTAGCTGCAGCAGCGGCAGGTGCGCGTGGGTTGCGGGAGATGCATCAGCGCTGCAGTAATGAAGAGCACCACGGGTTGGATTCGACCTGACCGTGGCTGTTTTGGTTCACCAAGACTGCAGCCGACGCTGGGCGTGTTTCTTTTACGGCGGCGATAAGCACCATGGTTAGGGTTTTGACCCTTGTCATGGCTAACTTGGTTCGCCGGCATAGCAGCAGCAGCCGGGAGTCCTTCTTGACGATGAGGACTTGGCTGTTGCAGCAGCAGGCGTGCGTGGACGATTGGAGAAGGTATGCAGTGGCGGTGCTTATGGCGGCGACTAGCGGTGCAATAGATTTGATCGTATTATGTTCGCCGTTGATCGTCAGTACCACAGCGGCCACTGCGGGTAACTCTTCAACTCCAGCGGCGCACCTGGAAGTGAGAAGTAGCAGCAGAAGCGTCGGAAGAGAAGCAGCGGCGGTGCTGCAACGGCGGTCGACGGAATGATGAGATTTTTCCTATCATGAATACCATTGACCTCCGGCATCGCAACAGCTACTGTAGGTTTCTTCTATACGCCGGATTATTTTCTAGAACGATGAGTGGGAGTGGTCGACCGGCGAACAGATGGCAGAAGCAGCAGCCTTGCTGTTATGATTTTATGGCAGTGATGGAAATCATGCAGGTTCTTCTGCGTTTTCCGGTGAGCTTCGGAGATGGCGGGTCCAGTGGGAGTCTCCGACGATGCCTCCCCGGTCTCCGGCATCATTCTCTCCGACCTCAATGTGTGAACAGCAACGGCGTCTAGGGTGGAGTTGGAAGAAACAGCGGTAGCTGCTGCCGTGTTTTGCAGCGACGGCGACTGTGGTGTTGCCTCCAGCCGTGTTTTTTCGGTGAGCTCCTGCGGTGGCGTTGCAGTGGGAGTCTCCGTCAACTCCTCTCCAATCCTACGAACAATCAGCAGCAATAGAGTAGCAGTAGATGGCAGCATCAGCTATGGTTTTTCAAAAAACATAGCGACCCGCGACGGCGCCGGGTTGCTGCGTGGAGAAACTTTGGTGTTCTCACGAACGCTGGAGAATGTTGGACGATGGAGGAGAGCAGCGGATGGCGGCGGTGGAATCTACAGCAATCGCAATTTATGGTGGCGATTGTTGCGCTATTTTTCCAGCCGTAGCTCCGGCGTGCCCCGTCGGCGGCTGTTCAGTGGGAGATTCCGGTGAGCCTTCTCCTTCATCGGTGTTCAAACAGTGGCTGCGGCGGCGATTGATCATGTTTGGTCTTCCTGTCATGGCTGTAGAAAACTTTTAATCGAAAATCACAAATTTTCGTTTCCCACAGACGGCGCCAGTGATCGATCTTGTTTTCGTAAGGTAATTAATGCACATAGACAAGGAATTAATGAACACAAAAGCAAACGGAATACAAAGGGATTTACATGGTTCGATCTATTGGAATAGATCTACGTCCACGGGCGGAAAGAGTATGGATCTTTGTTGCTTGTATGAGTATTGATTACAAGATTGTTCCCCCCCTCTCAATCTATTCTAAACCCCTATTTATAGGTAATTACATGGAGTTCGACTATAATACGAATCCTTCTCCTATTTGGACTCTTTGGCTTGATCTCCTCCTTTATGGATAAATACCGAGCTTCTATATCTCTCTTAGAGCTTGAGTTGTAGTCAATGTAGGAGTCTTAGTTGCCTTGGTGATAAAGTCTCGTCTTCAATTGGGCCGAGCTGCCTGGGCCGAGCTTAATTGTCAGAGCCCAATTATATTGAGCTTGATGCTTGCGCCTAGGAGCTAAGTCGTATCCCATCATATTACTTTTGTACAAGTTGGCAATCCTTGTCCGCCCTCATGTCGCACACTAGAATCTCCTCCAGAATGTTAGAACTCTTAATTAACTAAAGGTGGTCATTAAGAAGTTTGTTACCCACGGATGATGAGCGGGGCTCATCCTATTTATGTACCGGTGTAAATGGAAATGTAGGTTTAGAGTTACTTATCTCCTCAGCTTTGTTGAGGGCCATCATGCCAGCGTCAAATCCTTCTTTTCATTTTTTTGACTCAATGAACACGTCAGAGTCAGATTTCGTGTTCACTTCATCAGCAAGTGCCTTTTTCGCTTCTTAAGTGAAGATAGCCTTAAGATTACTGTCCCGCTTTGATCTTAGCTCCGCCCTTCCATTAGAATTTAACTTCGGGCAATCTGTTTTGCAATGACTCATTTTATGAAAATTATATCATTCAATATCAAATAAGTATTTGCCAATTGTGGGCTCATCACATTTGCCCCTTCGATTAGAGTTGTCTTTAGTGTGAGACTACTTTTCCTGAGAGTTCTTATAGTGACACTTTTATTTTGCAACTCTAGAATTCAACTTGTGAACTTTTGCAAGGAATATAGCGTGGGCCTCTTATTTGTCCGAGGCTTGGAGGATGAGGCGCTGAGATTGTCAGTGGATACATTGAATGAAATTCCTTTTGCTGGGTTAGGCACCTCATCTTCCATATATGATTACATTCTATTAAGCTCAAATTCATGAGCCTGTAAGTCGGAGAATAATAATTCAAACATGTATACGATCTTAGATCGGTTTCCGCTTTCAAGATCTATAATCGTATGATAATAATTATTGAAAATAATTAAATCTACATCCGAGGGATCCCGGTTCCAACAATTGATATCATAGCCAACTCGGCTTTGTAGATTTAATTAAGTATAATTATTAGTTTCATATTTTTGTTATTGGATGCAAATTTCAATTTTTGCAGAGATCCAATTATCATGGTAAATATGAATGTTTTAGTTTTAATTCTATATTAAAATCAGTGTGTTTGTGGTTGCATTTGTAAACACACGAGGGTTGATTGTGTTAGATTAGAATTTTGTTTTTCGATTTTTGTTGTAAATTTGATATAAATTCTTGAGATCTATGTAATTCGATCGAGCCACCATGAATGGAGCACGAAGCAACTAATCAATGGTGGCTGAAGGAAGAGAGAGGTAGGCATCCTCATTGGACATTGAGGGTGGCAGCGGTGGCGGTGGGGAGCAGCGCGACTAGGGTTTCGACCCAAATCGCGGCTGCTACAACCAACCGGTACCACAGCAACCTGCATTGTCTTCCCTCGATGACGAAGACGCAGCAGAAGTAGTGGGAGCAGCGGTGACGGCGGTTCGTCTGCTATTCACGGCGGCGGCGGTGACTAGTAGGGCTGAGCATAAGAAACTGAAAAACTGAACCGACCGACTATCCAGACCGAATCCGATCCGAAAATATGGGTAACCAAACCGTATGGTTCGGTTTTTATTTCTAATTTTTAGAACCCGGCTCTAACGGTTCGGTTTTGGTTTCTATGCCTAAAAAACCGGCGGTTAACCGAACCTGTACCAATTAAATAAATATATGATTTTTAATATATCATATCATATATATATATATATATATATATATACATATATATATATATATTATTAGATATTACTAATAAAGTTTGAGAGAACAACACCCGATTCTGAGTATTGATGGAGCCAAAAGTTAATAAGCAATTGAAGGTAGCTCGATTGTTAATTTAAGTTATTGCAAAGCTTATTCTATTAGGATTACGCGATTAAATTTCATTGTTTTTTATTTTTGTAAATTATTTATTTTGCATGTATATTCTAAGATATAGAATATTTATTTTCTTTATGGTTAACCATTAGATAAACGGTTAACCGGCCCGATTTTTAGGTTAACCGCTTTCACGGTTTTTGGTCTTTATTCTTTAATTTATAACGGTTAACCGACCTGATAAAAAACTGCATGGTCAGTTTTTTTAGGTGTAAAATGGTCGGTTAACCGACCCGTGCTCACCCCTAGCGACTAGGGATTTCTTGACCTTAGTTTGTAGCGCCGGCGTCGGACAGCTGCAAGGCTGATCTCTGACATCCCGTTGGATGTCGGAGAGCTTCTAGACGATGATGACGAGTAGCAGATCAGTGACATGGACGGGGAGTAGGCTGCTATCGCTTGTTTTCACAGCGGCGGTGGCTGCATGCGATTCCCGTTGCGTTTCCGGCGAGCTCGCGGTGTCAAGTTCAGTGGGAGACCTCCAGCGAGATCTCTCTGACCTCGTGTGAAGACGAAAGCGGCAGTGGAGGTGTGGAGATGGCGGCGGCTGAAAAAGCTACTGTGCAGCGGTGGCGGCACGAGCTAGGGTTTCTAAAACTCTAGCAACTCGCAGCTATGGTCGGGCTGCTTCAGCGTGATCACTAGCGATCTATCAAATGCTGGTGTGCTATTAGACGTCGTGCAGAGGGCAGAGGAGATGCGGGAGTAGGCGATAGAGACAACAAGTGTTGCAGTCGTGATTAGCAACGGTGATGGCGGCTAGTCTCATTCGTCGGCGCATTTCCGGCGAGCCCCCGGCGGTGCACGACCAGTAGGAGTCTCTGGTGAACTCTTTCCAACCTCGGGTGAGTAGCAGCGGCGGTGATGGCGGCTGGAGACGACGGCGGCGGCTAGTGGAATCGGCAGCTAGGGTCGCCAAACCTTTTGCCCGACTCTCAGCCCGTGTCTCGGCCAAACGACCCACCTAAATATTTTTTCAAGCTCGTTCGAAAAAACTGAAGGCCATGATAATTGGATAATTATTTTAATTATCTTGAGCTTGTTTATTTGATGTGGTGGATAGCATATTGTTTAATTATTCGCGATTTTTAATTATATGCTATGCTTGAAAAATGAAATAAAAACCTTGGTTAAAAATTACTAAGTGAGAAAATATTATTATTACATTTGATTTATTTTGTGTAAATTCGAAAATTTTAATAATTTGGCCTCCATAATTGGTTTAAAAATGAATTAATTAGCATTCCTTGCTGACACAAGCATATTCCTTCGGAGATGTTAATTATGGATTTCATTAGTTTAAACTTCTTAAGAATTAAATGAAAAATAATTTTATATCGATATCACCTCCCTACTGGCAGGATAGTCTTATAAAATTGAATTTTTCGGAATTTTAAAAATGAATTAATTAGCATTCGCTTGCTGACACAAGCATATCCCTTCGGAGATGCTAATTATAGATTTCATTGGTTTAAAATTCTAAAATGGATAATATAGAAAAATAATTTTATATCGATATCACCTCCTTGCGGTAGGGTTATTCTTATAAAATTGGATTTTTTGGTATATTAAATTATGGCGTTCACTTAGATGTAAATTAATTAATTATTTTCCTTCAGAAAGGTAATTAATTAATTTGCATGGCTAGGGGTGACTGACTGTTAATTTTATCAATCATAAGGCGAAAGGTTGATTGGATAATGAAATTAAAGGCATAAAAACCTACTTAAGAAATTATATGTAAACGTCCACCCATCGTGTCTTGCATATAAAATCTTAAGGAGTCGGGGGTTGCATTTATATTACTTTAAGGTTTTTACAATATAATTATGCTTCGAAAGGATATGACTTATAACTGTATGTTATTTTATTTCCAAGCTATACTATGTTTTTCGGTTTACTTGTTTAAATACTCAATAAAAAAAAACAAATTTGAGAGTTCCAATTATCACGATTGGAAATATATCTTGGATATTGTCTTGACTACTAACAAACACAAGTTTGTCCTTACTGAGGATGTCCTCCTGTGTTAACTAAGGAGAGTATGCCTAAACAATGTGAACCTTAGTTTCACGGAGATGTTTAGTCATCATGGATACCAAGTTCGACAAAATATTCTTTTGTTGTTGAAAATGGTTGAAGGTACTCTGAATAGGGACCGTGTTCTTAAGCAATCAACTGTCTTAATAAAATGGAGGTTCTAGGTGTTGAAATCGATGGGGAAACTCAGGTCAATATCATAATAGAATCACTCCCTATGAGTTTTGATGTGTTTCGGCTCAACTATAACATGAATCAATTCATGTACAAGTTAACTGAGTTGCTCAATGAACTCATCAGTGCTGAGATGTTTCAAACAGGTTCTCAAGCATTGATCACTACAGCCTCTACTCCTTTTAAACCAAAGGATGGTTGAAGGAAGAAGAAGCAAGGTGGTGGCGGTTAAGGAGGTGGTCAGAAGGTGAATAACTACTCAAGGTGGGATAAAGAAACCTAGAGGAAAGTGTTATTGTTGCAAGTAGAAAAGACTAATTATGGCGGCCTATCCTCATTTGAATAGAGGCAATGGTCAAGGTATATCTTGTGCATTTGTTAAATGCGGTCGAGATTACCATCACAGTGGGAGACGCTACGAAAATGGCGGCCATTGCAGTGGGAGACACTACGAAAGTGGTGGTTAGTCCAGTGGGAGACACTACGAAAGTGGTGGTCAGTCCAGTGGGAGACGCTATGAATATGGCGGTGAATGCAGTGGGAGACATACATTAGTTGTATGCAAACTGCAGTAAATAGCACAACATCAATTCTTTAGATGTAAAGATCCTTCTAGTATGAATCAAACATATATCTGGTATCTAAAGTTTTGGTCATCTAGATCAAAGGGCAATAGATCAGAAAGTATGTTGGATTTAATTCTAATGAGACGGGATTTAGCATTGAAGAGACCAATCGGGACTTGCAGCTCGGAGGAGCAGTGACGAGGTCGAGAGCCAAGAAGCTGCAAGGTTATTTGCAATGCTACGTTTCCAAGAGATTGGCAAATGATGGAGTCGAATTTCATCAATACAAGTTGGTTAATTTAACAAGTGTTGAAGATGAAGATTTGGGCGTCCATCATTGAAGAAAAGGAAGACAAGTCCAAGAAAACAAATTATTTTCTTATATTTTATTTGGGCTTAAAAACTTTGTATTTATTTTTAATTTAGTTTAGTCCAATTATCACAACATGTTTAGGTGATTAATTGGCCCAGTTATATTTAATTAAGGAGTCCGAAATTATCAAGCCCAAGCCTTGTTAATTTCGAAAACCTACCTAGCTTAGGAATTAGATTAGTATTTATGTTAATTTTCATTCATACTTTGAAACAGACAATATTGAATCAGAAATCTAGTTGATCGTTTTGTCTCTTACATCGTGCTTTGGTTCACGATCCTATCGGTTCTTGGTAGAGTTTGATATTGGCGATTTCAAACTTGAATTCATCGACTCGTTCGTGATATCTCGTAGTATCCGGGTTAGTCGAGCCACGAAAATTGCTCCATAAACGCATTTCGGATTCACGTAGATCCGGGGTTCATTTCGGGTAAGATTCAAAATTTATTTTCGTTTCAATTCTTCAATTCATGTTCGTTTTTTATTTTCCCAGCCATTCTTCATCGTTCCTATATCATCAATAACCATCCCCTTCGTTCCCATAACCAACCCATCTCAGAAAACCCTTAGATTAATTTCAGATCCGTTTTTGAAACCTTAGTTCGACCCAAAACTGACCACCGAGCCAAATCGAAAACTACTCGTGCGTTTTCGCTGAATTTTGGATATGTTCTTCATAACCCTAAGTTGTAACTCGTGTTAAAATTTGAGCATAATCGGAGTTGAATTTCTTAGGTTTCTGTCGACGCCTATTCAGTGTAATTTGGGTAGAAATTCAGGTTCCTTGTCATTCGATTTTTTTCATAGTTATATTTGGATTGAATCTTTCGTGTCTGACGTTGTTCGATTCTCAGCTTCCGCATATTGTGATCGCATCATAAATTTTGGTACCAGAGCCACGTCAGTTTTTGCTGATCGTGGTTCAATCCAAATAGGTGTCGTGACATATTAGGGGGCAAAAGTTTCGATAAAAAAAAAAAAAAAAAAAAAAAAAAAAAAAAAAAAAAATTCTGAAAAAAAAAAAAAAGTATATCGAAGGCCCTAGTGTGTCATTGTGTGTTTCGTAATTGGTTCTTGCATCATTCGTGTATTGGATAGTAGTTGTGTCTTTGTTTCTCGAGTTTCCGTCGGTAGAACTTAAAACGGACGTAACTTTTGATCTGCTTATCCGTTCAAGCTCCATAATACCATTTCGGAAACGTCTCGACGAGACCTAGAAGTTGACACCGCTTCGCCGTGTTCGGTTTGCGTTTAGGCCCAAAAACACCCGTCTGAAGGTCATACCGTCCACTTGAAAAAAAAAAAAAAAAAAAAAAAGTGTGTCTTCGTCTATATTATTTGAGTGCGTTGGATAGTATAGGTTTCAGTATCTAAGTCGATTCAAGGTCGGATTAGTGCTCATAACTTGTTACTACTTATATCCAAGATTCCTAGTTTAGCCTTTTCCTTCTTATTTCCAACCTTTCCTTGTTTCCTTGTTTCCTTGTTTGTTTAGCCCTTACCTAGCCACCGAAATTCTTACCCCTTATTTGTACCCCTTGCCGTGAATTTTACCGCACATTACAGCAACTTTGTGTTTCTTTCTATACCTGTGATCCAAGCTGAGAGTCAAGTTCGAGTTCTTGATTCAAGCCGAGAATTCCACATCAGTTTTGCCAAGAATTTGAGGTTTAGAGACTGTTGTGATTGCAACCTGAGTGATATACACGAGAGATCTGATCTGAGTGACATACACGAGTGGTTAAAAATCTGAGAGAACAAACGAGTGACTGTGAGGAACTGTGAGGATTTTACTTGTTTTCTTTCACGTTTGTTCGTTTTGCAGGTACCATGAAATCTGGAGACGGTTCTAAGAATCAGGATAGCCCAATTCCACCCAAGTCGTCTAGTACACCTCTTGAGATGGATTCTTCATCGTCTCAACAGCCTTGGGATGCTAAGTATCACTTCGATGCTATGGCACAACACTTTGAGAGGCGGAGTCGACTATTGGAGCAGAAGATCGATGACACTTTTGACAAAGTGATAGCACAGTTTGATTGCCTCAAACCTCGAGCAACTTTACCTCCACCAATCAGAAACCAGCCTATTCAGCCAGATCGACCAGTCAGACGACAACCTGTCTGCCAGCCCCAGCCAGTATTTGAGCCAATTTCTGATGATCCTGATCCTGAAGAAGAATATGATGATGGATATAATGAGGAATCCGAGGCTGAGATTGAGTTTCCACAGAGGAATCAGAGACGTGACAACCGTCGACGTCCACCTCCACCTCCCCGGCGTGATTTCCGTGCCAACCAGCGCCGACACGTCGATGCAGATAGCTTGTTGAACAACATAAAAACAAGCATTCCAGAGTTTGAGGGGTTACATGACCCTGATGTGTACCTTGATTGGGAGAGGAAAGTCAACAAGATCTTTGAGTGTTACGACTTTCCCGAGTTGAAAAAGGTTCAGCTCGCGTCCTTGGAGTTTAGAGGGTATGCAGCCTCGTGGTGGGAAAATCAGCAAGAGAGAAGACGCCGTGATCGATATCCACCTATAGACACATGGCAAGAGATGAAGGACGTCATGAGAGGACGTTTCATTCTGGTACACTATGAGCGAGAGCTTAAGAAGAGGTTGAACAAGATTAAGCAGGGCACTCGTTCGATTGAAGTGTACCACAAGGAGCTCGAGACAGCTAGGAAGAGACCCTGATTGCCACACTCAACCGGTACACTGAAGGAATGAATCCAGATATTGCTTGTGAAGTCGAATTGAAGGAATTCGATTCAGTTGAAGCAATGGTCCATTATGCATCTATTGTCGAACGGCAGCTCAGAGATGGACGTTGTCGATCCTTCCAGTCGACGCCTGTTAGGAGTCCTTGGAACCGAGGTGATTCTTCCATGCCTAGGATAGCCCCTACACGTCCTCCTAACCAGTCCACACAGCCCGTTCGCCGTTCTGAGCAGTCTGCACCACAGCCCTCTCGCAGACCTGACTACACCTCGTCTGCACCGAACAGAAATTCTCAGAATCGCCCCATGCAGCCCAGTCAGCCTGAGAATAGTAATTCAGGGAGAGCACGTGACGTTCAGTGTCACAAGTGCAGAGGATGGGGACATTTTCAAGCCCAGTGTCCGAATCGCAGAGTTTTATTCCTCACCGAGCAGAATGAGTTAGAATCAGCGAGTGAAGAGGAATTTGAAGAAGAAGGAGAAGTAAAAGGGGATACTGAGCAGCCCCTAGTCAGCTCACTCCTGGGCGACATTGATATTGTGGATGAGCAACCGAAGCAAACGCACGTCAGCCTTGTTTCGATTCGAGCCTTGAGTCTTATTCGAGAGGAAGAACAGAATGATCAGCGGGAGAACATCTTTTATTCTCGCTGTTCCATTCAGGATAAGGTGTGCTCGCTCATCATTGATAGTGGAAGCGTTGTAAACGCCATTAGTTAGTATGCAGTGGGGAAGCTGAATCTGATCCCACAAAAGCATCCAAAACCGTACCGATTGCAATGGTTGACAGACAGAGGCGAGATTCGTGTTGGATACTAGGTACCTGTCACCTTTTCTATTGGTCGTTTTACTGACACTGTTTTGTGTGACGTCATCCCTATGGAGGCGGCACATATCTTGCTTGGTCGTCCTTGGCAGTTCGATAGGAAGGCGATACATGATGGATTCGCCAACACTTATGTCGTGACTCGAGAAGGACGCACCACGCGATTGTGGCCACTAGCGCCGAAAGATGTGATTGAAGATCAGCGACGTATGCAAGAGAAGTACAAAGAAGAGAAGGAGAAACGTGCTGAGAGCAAGCAGCCAATCCAATCTGGACAGTCCACAGCAGAGTCTCAGTGTACTAAGGGAACCAAGGGCCTTCCGAAGGCTAAGGCTGCCCGAGTTACCATCCCTTCCAGTTTAGATACAGCGCACCGGAATTTGTTCATCGGTGTAAGAGGAGTTCAGACCGCCATTAAATCAGGTAATGCTATCGTTCTAGTTAATTTTAAGGCTAATGATACTCCTGATGTTGTTATTCCTTCTGTTTTGCAGCCGTTGATGGAGGAGTTCAAGGATGTTTTCCCGGACGAAATTCCTAGTGGTCTGCCGCCGATTCGAGGAATTGAGCACCAGATCGACTTCCAGCCGGGAGGAGTCCTTCCAAACAGACCCGCCTACCGTACCAGCCCTGAGGAAACCAAGGAGATTGACCATCAGGTCAAGGAGTTGCTGGAGAAGAAGCAAATTAGAGAGAGCTTGTCACCGTGCGCAGTGCCTGTCATCCTCATACCAAAGAAGAACAACGAATGGCGCATGTGCATGGACTGCCGAGCTATCAACAAGATAACGGTAAAGTATCGCTTCCCTATCCCTCGGTTAGATGACATGTTAGATGAGTTGTCTGGAGCGTCTGTCTTTTCAAAAATTAATTTGCGTTCTGGATATTTTCAAGTGAGAATGAGTGAGGGAGATGAGTGGAAAACTGCGTTCAAAACGAAGCATGGACTGTATGAATGGCTTGTGATGCCGTTTGGCCTTACTAACGCCCCTAGTACGTTTATACGTCTAATGAACCATGTTTTGCGTGAAGTCATAGGGAAATATGTGGTGGTATATTTCGATGATATCCTTGTCTATAGTAGTTGTGTTGATGAGCATGTTAGACATCTTAGGCATGTGTTTGTGTTGCTGCGTGATGCAAAATTATATGCTAATTTGTCTAAGTGTACATTCTGTATGGATGAGGTTATATTTCTTGGTTTTGTTGTGAGTAGTCGTGGAATAGAAGTTGATAGGACAAAGGTGAAGGCTATAGAGGAGTGGCCAACGCCTAAGTCATGTGCTGATGTTAGGTCTTTCCATGGTTTAGCAGGATTTTATCGTCGCTTTGTGCGTGATTTTTCATCTATTGCTACACCATTGACTGAGTTGAGTAGGAAAGATAGGAAGTTTGAGTGGGGCAAAGCCCAAGAGCATGCTTGTAACTTGTTGAAATCGAAATTGTGTAATGCTCCTGTGTTGGTTTTGCCTGATTTTGATAAAATGTTTGAAATTGAGTGTGATGCCTCGGGCATAGGGATTGGTGCTGTTTTGATGCAGGAAAGAAAACCAGTTGCCTATTTTAGTGAGAAGCTGAATGGAGCCGCCCTTAGGTACTCTACGTACGATAAGGAGTTGTATGCACTGAAGAGGTCTTTGGAGACTTGGCAGCACTACTTGAGGCCGAAAGAGTTTGTGATTCACACTGATCACGTGTCCTTGAAGCATTTGAAGGGTCAGCAAATCTTAAACTCACGCCATGCTCGATGGGTGGAGTTTATAGAGTCATTTCCCTATGTGATCAGGTACAAGAAAGGAGAAGAGAATGTGGTTGCTGATGCTCTTTCCCGCAGGTACGCATTGATTTCTGTTATGCATGCGCAATGTTTAGGTCTTGAGCATATTAAGAGTTTTTATGTGAATGATCCTTTCTTTGGACCTATCTTTGCTTCATGTGATGGGAAATCTAGGGTTGTTGACTCGTACTATGTGTCTGAGGGTTTCTTGTTTAGGGATTCGAAGTTATGTGTCCCTAATTGTTCTATGAGGGAGTTGTTTGTGTTAGAATCTCATGCGGGGGGTCTTATGGGTCATTTTGGTGTTGCGAAGACATTGAGTCTATTGCATGAACATTTTTATTGGCCTCGCATGAAGAGAGATGTCGAGAGAGTCTGTGCTAGATGCATTACTTGTAAAAAGGCTAAATCTAGTTCTAATCCATTTGGTTTGTACACTCCACTACCTGCACCTTCTGCACCTTGGATTGACATATCTATGGATTTTATTCTTGGTTTGCCTAGGTCTAAGTCTGGCAAAGATTCTGTGTTTGTAGTAGTCGATAGATTCTCCAAAATGTCTCATTTTATTGCTTGCAGAAAAACTGACGATGCTGTTCATATTGCTAATCTATTCTTCCGTGAAGTAGTTAGACTGCATGGCATGCCTAGGACTATTGTGTCTGATAGGGATTCTAAGTTTTTGGGACATTTTTGGCGTGTCTTATGGGGAAAGTTAGGTACTAAGCTGTTATTTTCTACTGCATGTCATCCTCAAACGGATGGTCAAATTGAAGAGACCAATCGGGACTTGCAGCTCGGAGGAGCAGTGACGAGGTCGAGAGCCAAGAAGCTGTAGGGTTATTTGCAATGCTACGTTTCCAAGAGATTGGCAAATGATGGAATCGAATTTCATCAATACAAGTTGGTGAATTTAACAAGTGTTGAAGATGAAGATTTGGGCGTCCATCATTGAAGAAAAGGAAGACAAGTCCAAGAAAACAAATTATTTTCTTATATTTTATTTGGGCTTAAAAACTTTGTATTTATTTTTAATTTAGTTTAGTCCAATTATCACAACATGTTTAGGTGATTAATTGGCCCAGTTATATTTAATTAAGGAGTCCGAAATTATCAAGCCCAAGCCTTGTTAATTTCGAAAACCTACCTAGCTTAGGAATTAGATTAGTATTTATGTTAATTTTCGTTCATACTTTGAAACAGACAATATTGAATCAGAAATCTAGTTGATCGTTTTGTCTCTTACATCGTGCTTTGGTTCACGATCCTATCGGTTCTTGGTAGAGTTTGATATTGGCGATTTCAAACTTGAATTCATCGACTCATTCGTGATATCTCATAGTATCCGGGTTAGTCGAGCCACAAAGATTGCTCCATAAACGCGTTTCGGATTCACGTAGATCCGGGGTTCGTTTCGGGTGAGATTCAAAATTTATTTCCGTTTCAATTCTTCAATTCGTGTTCGTTTTTATTTTCCCAGCCATTCTTCATCATTCCTATATCATCAATAACCATCCCCTTCGTTCCCATAACCAACCCATCTCAGAAAACCCTTAGATTAATTTCAGATCCGTTTTTGAAACCTTAGTTCGACCCAAAACTGACCACCGAGCCAAATCGAAAACTACTCGTGCGTTTTCGCTGAATTTTGGATATGTTCTTCATAACCCTAAGTTGTAACTCGTGTTAAAATTTGAGCTTAATTGGAGTTGAATTGCTTAGGTTTCTGTCGACGCCTATTCAGTGTAATTTGGGTAGAAATTCAGGTTCCTTGTCATTCGATTTTTTTCATAGTTATATTTGGATTGAATCTTTCGTGTCTGACGTTGTTCGATTCTCAGCTTCAGCATATTGTGATCGCATCAGATTCATACAGACATGTGTGGTCCAATGTCGGTACAAGTGAAGGGAGGCTACGAGTACTTCATCATTTAGTTGATGATTACTCAAAGTTTTGGATATATTTGATGAAACAGAAGTTTGAATCCTTGATAAATTCAAGGAATTCAAGGCAGAAGTTGATTATCATCATCGTAAATATATCATATCTCTTCGGTTTAATCAAAGAGGTGAATACCTTAGCGGTGAATTTTTGGAACACATGTCGAAAGCTGGAATTGCATCCCAGCTTACTACGCCGGGAATACCACATCAATGTGGCATGGCAGAACAAAGGAACCGAATATTCTTTGAAATGTTTCGGTTGATCATGAGCTATTTTGATTTACCTTTTATGTTTTAGAGTTTACAAATAACGGCGTATATTCTAAACTTAGTCCTTTAGGACCTTGTATTGAAATATGGTTGTTTGTAGGATACCCTAAGTGATTAACACGTATTTTATGTGCATGTTGAGTGTATTTTGCGTGTGTTTAAGTCTCGATTCATGTGCTTAAAGGTTAGAAATGTTAGGGTTTCTTAACTTGTAGCATACTTTATATTTTTCTCATTTTCCCCCGGTTTTCGATCCATTTTTGTAAGAATTTGAAAGAGCATTCAAGTAGCTAAGGATCGAGGGCCGGAAACAAGGAAGAATCGAGCTCTATTAGAGTGAAACTTGTGTTTAAAAATGTGGAATTTCAAGTTCTATAGTTAGGGTTTCACTAGTTTGATTTCATTTATATTTTCCTTGTTCTCTCGAGTCTCTTTATGCTTTTTGCAGGAATAATGGAGAACTTACTTAGCCAAATTAATCATTCCATGACGAAGAGGAGGTCGTTAGGAAGCCATAGCAAAAAGCGGATCGAGAATCGGAGTTCGGACGAGAGAGAACAAGCGAAAACGGTGAAGTTGCGCAAGATAAGGAAAACCGGCGGGTTGGCCGGCGGTTTGTCAAACCGCCGGGAACCAACATCAAACCGCCGGTTCACCACCTAATTTGGCAGCATAGATGGCGGTCTGGCCGGCGGTTTGCCAGACCGCCGGCTCCCCTTCCCACAGACCGCCGGTTCGGCGAGAAGTGCACTTAATGGGCGAGTTCGGCTCGTCCAAACTCGCCCTGGTTCATCCCGTTTCACCCCGATTTGACCCAAACTCGATTTGTGATGTATTTAACCCCTAAATTTACCCCATTTGGATATCTTTTGCATACTTTAATATTGTAGAACCCTAGAAACATTTCCCTCTTTCCTTTTTAGTATTTTGAAGATTGTTGAAGCTAGACTTGTTGGATTTGCAATTGAAGACCACCTTCTTCTTCCTTATTGAATTCTCTATCTTTTAAGCATGATTTCATTTACTTTCTATGGTTTACTTCCTTTATTTATGTCTAGCTAAATTTCCTTTGGTTCCAATATATGAAGATATGATCTAGATCCTTGGGTTTTTAGGTTTTGTTGTTGGATTTACCTTCTAATTCATATGTCTTGTGGTTTGGGACTTGTTTACATTGCATGATTGATTGGCCATCATTGATTGCATACAAGGTGTTTAGTTAAATACTTAGGAGGCTTTAATTCATAACACTTGGCATCAAATCACACCATATTAGTAATTCTTGCTAGTAGGAGCTTCTAGGTAATTAATTGAGCTATTTGGAGTTAATTTATGCATCTTGAGTCCTAGTCGGAGATAGATGTCATAGGTTAATCCACTAATATCGGTTGCTTCGAGAGAAGAATTGATGTTTAATATATATAGAATTTCCATATGAATTAGATTAAAATGGTTAATCCTAACAAATCCTAAAACCTAGGCCTCTAGTGATTATCGGATTACCAAGCTTTCTACTATTGTTTGTTAACTCTTGCTATTAGTTGTTATCTAGTTTGTTACTTACTTTTTATTTCTCATTAGCTAATCAAAAACACAAAAACATGTCATTTGTAAGCTTGAATAGTAGTTAGATAATTAGATTACTACTTGAATCTTAAACGACCTAGCATTCCTTGAGGAATCGACTCAATTATACTATAATTGATTATTATTGCTCTCTACCCTCACCCCTAATGTGAGGGCGGATCAATTTTTCAAAAATTGATCCGCCCTACTTTTGAGGGTAGGAGGATGCAATGATAATCGAATAGTATATTCGAGTCGAATCCACAGGGAATACAAGGGCGTAAGAGATTCAACTAGTAACCTAGCTATCTATATCACTATCCAAGCTACAATATATCATGTTTTTGTGTTTTCCAAAGATTAATGACAAATTCAAATAACAAAATCAACTAGCAAACAAGTATGAAATGATAACTATCAATAGAAGAAATTATGGTTCCAAATATAATCCAACATTCACTAGAAACATAGGTTTTGGAATTTGCAAGGATAAACCGATTTAATCCAATTCATAAGGGAGTTCTTTATAGGTTATACATCAACTCTTTTCTCAAAGCAATCAATGTAAGTGGGTTAACCTATGACATCTATCTCCGCTAGGTCTCAAGATGCATAAATCAACTCCAAAAAGCTCAATTAATTATCTAGAATCTCCTATTAGCAAGAATTACTAATATGTTGTGGTTTGATGCAAAGTGTTATGAACTAAAGCCTACTAAGCATTTAACCAAACACCTTGTATGCACTATATGATGGTCAATCACTCATGCAATAAAATCAAGTCCCAAACCACAAGACATATGAATTAGAAGGCAAATCCAACTACAATATTCAAAAACCTATTAATCTAGATCATGTCTTCATATATTTGAAACCAAAAGGAAATTAGCTAGACATAATTAAAGGAAATAAACCATAGAAAGTAAATAAAATCATGCTTAAAAGTAAGAGAATTTAATAAGGAAGAAGAAGATGGTCTTCAATTGCAATTCCACAAAGTATAGCTTCAACAATCTTCAAAATACTAAAAAGGAAAGAAGGAAAATATTCTAGGGTTCTTGGGAAAATAAAATATGCCAAAGATCCCCAAATTGAGGTTGAATTTAGGGGTTAAATACATTGGAAAATCGAGTTTGGGTCGAGTTGGGACGAATTGGGGTGAAACGGGACGAACCGGGGTGAGTTTGGACGAGCTGAACTTGCCCCTTAAGTGCACTTCTCGCCGAACCGGCGGTCTGTGGGAAGGGGAGCCGGCAGTCTGGCAAACCGCCGGCCAAACCGCCATCTATGTTGTCCAATGTGAAGGGGAACTGGCGGTTTGATGAAGATTCCCGGTGGTTTGGCAAACCGCCGGCCAACCCGCCGGTTAACGAGAGTTGGTCTATTCTATAGTCCTGTAGTCCAAAAGATCGGAATTAGCACAAACACTCAATCTTTGGAAGAAGGCTACGTGAATAGTTACAAACCCACTAGTGAGATCATTTTAGAGAGATTAGGGGAAAAGGCGGTGCCGGAACCACCCGTACTAGATATTCCACCACGAACTAACACAAACTCTCAGGTAGAAGCCTTGTTGTAGTGGGAGAATCTTTGGATATCTTACTAGGTAAAGATGACATTGACCCATAGACATGTATAGATGCAATCCAAGAGGAAGATGCACAAGTTTTGGTGAGTTGTAATGGATTCTGAAATTGAATCCATGCATGATAAAATGTGTATGACGTTGTGGAAACTACCTTAAAGGGTAACTCCCATTGGATAAGGGAATCTACAAATGTAAGAGAGGATCTGACGGTAAAGGTTGAGACCTTTAAATCTAGGCTTGTGGTGAAAGTCTCGCTTGTTGCTATGCTTAAGTCGATCCGGATTCTCTTAGCCATTGTAGCTTATATAGATCTAGAGATTTGGCAGTTGGATGTCGAGACCATTTTTTTTCTGAATGGTTGTCTTGAGAAACCCATTTACATTTGCCAACCAGAGGGATACATTGCCAATGGGGACGAGCATCTAGTTTGCAAGCTTAAGCGATCCATTTATGGACCTAAGCAAGCATCTCGGTCTTGGAATACACACTTTGATAAGGTAATCCAGTCATATGGATTTAGTCAGTGTGACTATGGGAGTTGTGTGTATAAAGAGTGTACCAGAAATGTTGTGATGTTTATAGTACTGTATGTTGATGACATACTCCTGATTGGCAACAACGTGGAGTAGTTATTGGACGTACGGATGTGGTTGTCCATGAAATTCAATATAAAGGACTTGGGTGAAACTGTTCACATTCTTAGGATTAAGATCTTTCGTGATCTTAAGAAGAGAATGTTGTGCTTTTATCAAGCGACTTATATTGATGCGGTAGTAAAATATTTTAGCATGGAAAACTCCGAAAAAGGCTTCTTGCCATTTTGATAAGAAGTTCATTTGTCTAAAGAAATGTGTCCTAAGACACAGAGATAGATAAATGACATGAAGGTTGTTCCCTATGCCTCTACAATAGGAAGCCTCATGTATGTTATGCTTTACATCAGACTTGATATCTGTTATGCCGTTGGCATGGTTTTTCAGATACCAATCTAACCCTGGTTAAAGGCAATAGACTGCTTGATGAGACGGGACCTAGCATTGAGAAACTCAATCGGGACTTGCAGCTTGGAGGACCAGTGATGAGATCAAAAGCTAAGAAGCTGCAAGGATATTTGCAATGCTACCTTCAAAACAAATTGGAGAATGATGGAGTTGGATCAAATCGATACAAGCTGGTGAACTTCTCAAGTATTGAAGATTGATGATGGAGAAGCATAAAGGGTCGAATAAAATCGACAAGAACGGAAGCCCAATTCATTTGTTGGACTTTGTGAATTTTCGAAAATTTTACTATGTTTTAATTTTATTACATTGTTAATTAGTAGCCTAATTATCACAACATGTTTAGGTGATTAATTGGCCCAGTTACATTTAATTAAGGAGTCCGAAATTATCAATCCTAAGCCTTGTTAATTTCGAAACCTAGCTTAGGAATTAGTCTAGTATTTATGTTATTTTCGCAGTTACTATTCACAGACTTGATTGAATGAAAAAACAGCTTTCACGCTATTCTCTTGTCTCACAAAAACTGAAGGTTCTTGGTAGGGTTTGTTGTTGGCACTTCAAACTTGAATTCAATTGACTCGTTCGTGATATCTCGTAGTATCCGGGTTAGTCGAGCCACGAAGATTGCTTGATAATCGAGTTTCGGATCCTTGTAGATTCGGGGTTCGATTCTGGTAATTTTCATCTTTCATACATCACAAATATCCATTACCCATCATTCGTATAACCATCCGATCCCAGAAACCCTTAGATTAATTCTAGATCCGTTTTTGAACCCTAAAACTGTCCCGAAAATAACCACCGTACCAAATCGAAAACTACTCGTGCGTTTTCGCTGAATTTTGGATATGTTCTTCATAACCCTAATTGGTAACTCGTGTTAAAATTTTAGCTTAATCGGAATTGAGTTGCTTAGGTTTCTGTCGACGCCTATTCAGTGTATTCGTGGGTAGAATTTAGGGATTATCATTCATATTTCATAGTTGTCGTTTGGATTGAATCCCTTTGTAGTTGATGTGTGTTCGATTACTAGCTTCCGCATATTGTTGATCGCATCACTGCTGTAAAGAATATAATCAAAGACACAAGATTATATTTCGATCTTTCAGTTTGACAGTCTATTCCCATTGGGTTATACTGATTTCCAATCAGATAGGAATTTTTAAAAGTCTACCTCAGGATGTGTTTTATACTAGGAGGTGGAACCATTAGTTGAAAGGCTGGATGGTTCCGGAACTTCTTGTTGGACTTAGATGTGATTCCGAATTTGCTTCAGATGATCACAATCTATTGTGATAATTTTGGTGCAGTAGCAAATTCAAAGGAATCACAATGGCCAGTAAATACATTGTAAAAAAGTACTTTATATTACGAGTAATCGTAATGAGAGGAGACATTGTGGTGTCAAAGATTACGTCGGAAGATACCCTAACAGTTGATAAACACATGTTTTAGATGTATGTGGAGTTCATTTGGAGTGAAATTCATGCTTAAATATGTGGATTTTTGAATGATATTCTTAGGGTTTTGCTAATTTGCTCGCATTCGTGTTTTCCTCATTTTCTTGAGTTTTGTGATGCTTTTATAGGAAAAATGAAGAACATATTTGGCTAATTGAATGATCTCATATCTAAGGGTAGCTCGATACGAAGCCATAGCAAAAAGCAGATTGAGATTCGGAGTTCAGACGAGGGAGAACGAGCGAAAACCGTAAAACTGTGCAAGAGGCACGGACCAAGTCGTGGCCCATAGACCTCACCATGGCCCGCGACTTGACGAGATAATTTCTGTAGAAAACCGCGGTCTGAATCCCAGCCCATGGGCCGCGATTTGGACCGCGATTCTTTCTTCCCCTTTGACTTGTTCCGGGTGTTGACTCTCAATTACGGGATTTTATGATTTTTCTATGTATTAAACTTCCAATTATTCCCAATTTCGCTCGTTCTCCCAATTTGGGAGAACGAGCGAAAACCGTGAAACTGTGCAAGAGGCACGGACCAAGTCGCGACCCATAGACCTTGCCATGGCCTGCGACTTGACGAGACAATTTCTGTAGAAAACCGCGGTCTGGATCCCAACCCATGGGCCGCGATTTGGACCGTGATTCTTTCTTCCCCTTTGACTTGTTCCAGGTGTTGACTCTCAATTACGGGATTTTATGATTTTTCTATGTATTAAACTTCCAATTATTCCCAATTTGGGTATTCTTAACACCCAAGACAAAACCTAGAACCCTAATTTCATTTCATGCTTTCTACTTTGGTATTTTTGAAGATTGTTGAAGATTTACTTTGAAGATTGAAGATCTAATCCAATATTTCTATTCTTTTTTTTTCTCATCTTTATTTTAAGCATGGTTTTACTTATTTCTTATGGTTTATTTGTTCTAAGCATGAGTAGCTAATTCTCTTGTTGATTCCAATTATATGGAAACTTGAAATAGGTTATGGGTTTAGGTTATTAATTAGGATTATCCTTCTATTTCATGTTTGAATCTCTTGGTGCTATGTTTGAATGTGCATGAGTGCTTGATCAATATGAATGCATGATAAGTGTTTGATTTAGTGCCTAGAAAGCTTGAGTTGAATACTAGAATGCAAGAGATTTCAATATTAGAGATAATAGGGACTATGAACTCTTTGTGCTATTGGGAGTTGTTGATTTGTTTAATGTCTTAGCAAGAATTAGGCCTTTCACAATCTACTTGTATTATTGCAACGAGAATTGAGTAATGCATGTTTAGGAGGTTATCCCACATGAATTTAGATTACAGTGGTTAAGTCTAGTTAGTAATCAAATGCCCATTGCCTAAGTCTTGTTGAAGTATAGATGGAATCACATTTCTCACTTATTGATATTCCTAGTTTGATCATTCACTTTGTTACTTAGTTAAATTTGATTGCGTATCATTGTTTATTACTTTTAATTGTCTAGTTTAAGAAGAAAAACCAAAAATATGGTAGTTGTGTAGTTTGGATATATAGTAGGATAGATAGAAAATTACTACTTAGAACTCTTTTGCCTTACAATCCTTGTGGTTCGACTCGAAATACAACTTTCGATTATTATTGCATTTCCACTTACAAAAAATGGCGATCAACGCCATCAAATTTTTTTCAATAAGTATGTGAACGGAAAGGGAATCAGACGTATGGCAGTACTGCTTTGAGTATAAGTGGGAGATTGTTGGGGTTATATATTGTAAAGCATACTTTTATGTGTGTATATTAACTGTATCTTCCTGTTTTGAAAATAAATATATTGTCATATGATTTGCATATTAATTCGTGTTATGGTTATGCAAATAAATATCCGGTACTATATATTATATATAATATGGTGTGGGTGGTCACACGGAAGATCATATATCACATTCTTATATAGTTAAATGGTGTTCGCAACCTAAAGTAATCTTGGACAAATTACTTGTTAAGGTTGTAGTGCTTGATATTAGCTGGTCTTGGCTATTAGCTTATAATGATGCATCCACAGTTACATTGAACATGATCACGATGAGATAAATCCTTTTATACTGACTTAATAAAGGATGACATCTCGGACGATTATTATTTATTAATTCTAGTAGTCATAATATTCAATTATATATTTATAATTATTATTACTTTGATTTATCATGAGTGAGAGTTATTGCAACGCAAATATTCTTCGTATTTTGGGTAATAATATTATAAGTATGATAATTAATATTATAGCTAGAAATCGTGTCTCGGTGCTTCGAGTTGATGATGTCCCCTTGAGGCGTTCTAAGGATTATTATATCAAACCATGCAGGTGGATTAAGTTCCGATATAATAATGAGGTCGAACGGGTACTACTCTCGGTTTAGAGATTAATTAATTAAAGCAGTCAGTAGCTTAATTTAATTAATGGACATACGGTATCTTAAACACGGGAAATAATATAATTCAAAAAGTAGTCCGGTGTGTAATAATTTGGGATTGGACTGCAGTGCAATATTATTTTACTATAGTGGAATGACTATAATATTAATATAATTAAATAAAGTATTTGGAGCCAGAAGAATACTTAGATTATTTAATTATATTAGGAGGCCCACTTCAAATCCTCCTTAAGATCCCTAGAGTAGCCCAAAAGATCATAGCTTGGCCCAGTAACTAAACCCTAATTTCTCCACCACTCCACTTCTTATCTATAAATAAAGGATAAGTGGAGATAATCAAATACGTGATTTTCACATAATGGAGAAGAGGGCGCCGGTTCTGAGTAGGCAGAGAAGGAGGATTTTTGCCCACTCGAAATTCTTCTCCTTGTTAGGGAATACTCTAGAGGATCTCATTGTTTACATTCAAGAGCTAGATCTCGTGTGCAGAGATCTAGTGCGTGGAAGATCTTTTGCCTCTACTCAAATTCCGCCGGATTTACGCAAACAGATATACGATCTTAGATCGGTTTCCGCTTTCAAGATCTATAATCGTATGATAATAATTATTGAAAATAATTAAATCTACATCTGAGGGATCCCGGTTCCAACATCAACTACTTGCATAAGTACGAAGAGTTTATTTTCCTTTATCTTATATCAGTGCCTTGGGAGATGAGAGCAATTGTATCCCACATCTCTTTGGCAGTCTGACATTTCATAATGTGGTTGATATAGCCATCAACGACTGTGGATTGGATAATGTTGCGAACAACATGATCCAAGTTAACTTCGCCCCCTTCTTCAAAGAGAGCGATAGCGGTTGGGCACGATGCACAAGGTACGGCGTAGCGGGTGGTGATAGGCTGGGTAAGGCGTTGGATGCTTAGGGTGTTCGGCACACAGTTCTATGAAACAGGGCGGGTCTCTCGGGCATGGCGTACACACTACCGAACAGCGGGTCATGACTATCTAGGTATGGCGATGGGCACACGGCCGCACAACGCGTACCTCTTAGAAGTTGGCGGGGTTGCTCGGGCGGCGCACACGTTGCCGAGTAGCAGGTAATGGCTAGCCGGGTAACGCACACAGGCGCTCAGGCACAGTACACACACTGTAGATCAGCGGATGGTGACTGGCGGGGAAAGGCGCCAGACACTTGGGCACTCGGCACACACCTCCTTGAAGCATGCGGGGGCACTCGGGCGTAAGGCACATGCTACGGGACAACAGGGGGTGACTTGCTGAGAAAGGCATTGGACACTCAGGCGCGGTGCACATGATGCATGGCAGCAGGTGTTGAATGTTTGTGGGCGCAAATGTAGGATTACAGAATTCTATCACCAATGGACCATGCTCGGATGGAAAACTATGTAAGAGCACCATATAAACTCTTGATTTGATGAAGAGCGAACTAAAACTCTAACTCTTATAGATTGATTAGTCTCGTTACACTTCTCTTTGATAACAAACAATGACCACTACCATACAAAATGATCCATAATACTTACAAAAGTGTTTCAATTTCCAATGCAACAAGACATTTTGTCACGCCCCGATTCCTGTGAACCGGGGTATGACGGGGGTTGGATTAAAGAAGCAGGGAAGAAAGGGGATAATATTAATTTATGATCATTTTACGAGTATCTTAAAATGTAAATTGAGACTACAAAGAAAATGGTGGGGTAAACCAGCGTGAAGTTGCCAAGTGGAGTCGACCATCTACTATGACACATTGGAATTACCAAGAGTGAGTAGGAAATCGAGCGTCCAAGTGGAACCATTGCATGACACTCTCCACCTTGCATAAAGTAAAAGATGGGGTAAACCGGTTTTCAGTAAACTAGAGGAGTCGACATCCACTTCGAAAAATGGGATAACCATAATTGAGTGGGAATTCGAGCTTCCAAAAGGAACTGATATACGACACTCTCCATCCAATAATAAGTAAAATAGGAAGAGAGAAATAAGTTTAGGAAACAAAGAAACCATATTATATAACTAGAGGGTTGGAAGATGACGCCGTCGACTTATTTATTATTACCAAACCAGTAGTCTTGTTATCAGAGTTATGAGCAAAATAACATAGCGGAAGCTTAATAAAGCCTTGCAACAACCCTCTGTCTCAGCCTTGCTGCGCATCACCTACTTCCGGACCTGAAAACATTTGAAGAATTTTGGGCTAAGTACTTGATGTACTTAGTGGTCATGCCCCTTTGGCAAGCATTTTGAAACTGGCAATTTATCCATACATAGTATATCAAGAGGCTTGCAGAAAACAACTCTTGAAAATACAAATATCATTTTCAGGTGTGTGATGTTCGTTCTTGGACTCAACCAAGGCTACAAATCACCTTTGGTTCATCTAGACCGGGTTCAGGGCCGTAACCCTAAATAATCCCAGTACTTGCAGAAAACCCGAGTCGAAACTCAAGAAATTCGCCATTAGTTAGCATACGACGTGATCAAGGCATCGTATGTAACCGGGGTGCGCACAATTCAAAGTTAGTATATCTAATACTAACGATGAATCTCAATCGATACATAGAGTCATTTCTTGGAACATACACACAAAACATTTTTATGGATAATTGCATTTTAACATAAATTTAAACAACATTAAAAACAATGCCAAAACATTTTACCCACCTGTAACTTGAAGCAAATCTGAGAAATAGTTGATGAACTATAATCTCTCTTCTATAGATCCTGAAGAAACAACTACTCATTTGAAACTTATTTTCTAAAATGGGATCGATGTTATTCCTCTAGAGTAATAGACAAAGGATGAATATAGTTGAAGCCTGGAATATGAAAATAATGAGAGCTCGGCTAGGTATTTATAGAAAAAATCTAGTTGCTCATTCATGCTATATAGCTTAGCTTAGTCATATATAGCATAGAGTAGTCATCAACCTAGACCTATTACTGTGCAAAGCTATTAAGTTACACCTCCTACTATAATGATAGCTCCACGCACATATAGTTATCGACTTTTATATATATATATATATATATATATATATATATTATATAATGTAAGATATCTTTTACTACTCATATACATGCATCCGTATAAACTAATACGTAAACTACTTTAGATACATAGACATATTATTGATAAAGTAGCCAACATGCAATTTCATATCTCTATATACTTATCTACTCATATACATATAGATATGATCGATCTTATTTTCGCAAGGTAGTTAATGCACGAAAACTGGGAATTAATAAACACGAAAAGGAGCACAATGGATTTACGTGGTTCGATCTATTGTGATAGATCTACGTCCACGGAGCGAAAGTGTGTATGGATCTTATTGAGAGAATACGTATAGCTTGTACAAAGATTGTCCTCCCCTCTCCATCTATTCTAAACCCCTATTTATAAGTATCTACACATGGAATTCGACTAAGATTACAAGTCTTTTCCTACTAGGACTCTTTGGCTTGATCTCCCCCTTTACTGGATAAACACCGAGCTTCTATATCTCTTGGAGCTTGAATTGTAGTCGATGTAGGAGTTGCCTTGGTGTAGAAGTCTCTTTGAAGTAGGTTGTAGCTGAATGGGCCGAGCTGCATAGGGCTTTAGTTGGGCCGAGCTGCGTTGGCCGAGCTTAACTGTCGGGGCCCAATTATATTGGGCTCGATGCTTGGGCCTAGTAGCTAGGCCATATCCTATCACAGCCCCCCCCCCCCAAAAAAGATATAGAAGTGAGGGTGTGACTCGGGGTAGAAAGTTGAAGTAGGAGTATTGAAAGTGCATTGCCCTGTCGAAAATTAGATTTCGACGAAGTCGGAATGCTTGCTCACCTCGTTAAGACGAGGTGGGTATAAAATTTGCATTGCCCCTTCGGAAATTGGATTTCGACGAAGTCGGAATGCTTGTCACCTCGTTAAGACGAGGTGGGTATGAATTTTGCATTGCCCCCTCGGAAAATAGATTTCGACGAAATCGGAATGCTTGCCACCTCATTAAGATGAGGTGGGTATAAAATTTGCATTTCCCCTTCGGAAATTGGATTTCGACGAAGTTGGAATGCTTGCCACCTCGTCTTAGACGAGGTGGGTATGAATTTTGCATTGCCCCCTCGGAAATTAGATTTTGACGAAATCGGAATGCTTGCCACCTCGTTAAGATGAGGTGGGTATAAAATTTGCATTTCCCCTTCGGAAATTGGATTTCAACGAAGTCGGAATGCTTGCCACCTCGTTAAGACGAGGTGGGTATGAATTTTGCATTGCCCCCCGGAAATTAGATTTCGACGAAATCAGAATGCTTGCCACCTCGTTAAGATGAGGTGGGTATAAAATTTGCATTTCCCCTTCGGAAATTGGATTTCGACGAATTTGGATCTCCCATTTAATCAGTAAGTTTTGAAACTCTCGCAACTCCTTTCCCTTGTTTTTATTTACGTACCTTGATTTCAGTTTCAATTAAATTGTAAGTTTAGGAATTCCAGTACTGTGTTCATGTGAATCAATATGTTGCAGATTCTAGGTTTATGCATATGTATGTGGTCATTATTCTGTTTGAAGTTGTACTAGGAGGTAAAGCATATATATTCGGTTAAATTGGAGGTTTAGGAAATCACTTCTTGTTGTTTGTGTGTAGTAAAGTGAACAGAGGAGCTCTTGTTTGCCTTGTGTGTTGTCTCTGTTAGGAATATTTATCTTGAGTTTGAAGAGGTATGTGTCCAAATATTTGGTCATAATTAGCTCCCATACGTGAGTCTTTTAAATGATTAATTACTAAACGCCACTGATTTATTAATAATTTGAAAGTTATTACTTATTATGTATGTACTTGCAACTCTATATTATGAATTCGTGTTGAATGTTTGTATAATTTGACTGATTTTAGATCTCACTTTTAGTAGTTGCACTTGATGATATTCTTATACTGCATGGCTAATAGAAAGCCTTAATAAGAGCACAAGAAGGTGAAATCGTGGTAAGAACTCTTATCTTAACTTCTTAGAGTTTCATGGTATTTTTAAATTTTTTCGTTGCGTATGTCGATTAAGTTGCTTTTCCTTTTCTTATTTTGTTTTTAAAAAATGTGATGAAAGATCAAGAAGGAGACGACTTGGAGAAAATTGCAGAGAGAGCAAAAAAAACTTTTGCTTCGAAACTGTAGCTGCAGAAAGTTTCCACCCCTACTTAAGCTTGGAGAAGGAATTTTCACCCAGTTTACCAGGTGAAAAACATCAAGATTTAATTTTTATTATTATTTTAAATCATGTATTGAATTTTTGGGGAGTTTCAGTTATGCAGTTGATGAATTGGGGTGGAGGGAAATTGGGATTTGATTATTGAAATGCCTAGTGGTTGAATAAATTTATTTACTGTAAGTTTTTGGGGTGTGGGGTATGTTTGATTTTAATTAAGGAAAATTGAGTGATGGAAGAGAAATAGCCGTGAAGAGATTGTCAAAAAGGTCTGCACAGGGGAATAAGGAGTTTTTGAATGAAGCAATGATGTCACGCGTGCAGCACGAGAATGTGGTGAATTTGTTGTGGTATTGTGTTCGTGATGCAGAAAAACTGCTCATTTACGAGTATGTTGCAAACCAGGGCCTCGAGAAGTATCTATTCAGTAAGTTTTCGTCTCTTTTTCGTTCTGCATTTCGTGTTTTTTGTGGTAAGGAATGTTAATGTGGTGTATATAGTGTTGAATAGTTATAAATGATTGAGATGTAAGGTTAGATTGTGTAGAAGTTTGAGTTTTAAGCAATTGATTATAGGACTTAGATTGGAATCTTCATCTTCAATACCGATTCCCACTTTAAAATTAGGAGCAAATTATCTCTGAGTTTGATTCTGTGAGTTTTCAAGCCTAATGCTCATGAAGGATTCAACAATTGATGCGAAATGTATCTAATTCATGTTATGAGTCAATATGATGATCTGCCATGTCCAGTGTTGAGGTAAATTCTTTGTCTGGGGAGTTAGATTGCCAAAATGTTGTGAGACGATAAAAGAATGAATTTTATTTTGTTAAAGGGTAGAAATTAGAAGAAGCCAACATTAAAAATTGTTAACATATATAGAAGTAAAATGCCTTAATTATGGCGTCAGCATTTGTTAATTAATGTCTTACATATATACTTATTTTAGTTAACAAGAAAAATTGGCTCTTCATTGGAATATATTGTGCATTGACTGGTGGTTTTTCAAGTTATCTAATTGTGTCGATATGGATTTTTATACAAGGTATCCATGCTTATTGCATTGAGTTTATGCTAAAATTTTTGGCTTAATTTTATGAATGTTCTCCTTTTTATGCTTTAAACATAAATTGATTGTTCTATTTACCACTAGATGCAAAATTCTTGATTTTAATAATCTTAGTTTTAACGGTTTAAGAAATTTTAAGTTATTTGTTTTTTTGTTCTTAAATTTAGGGTGAATGGTGAGGAAGATGTTGCAAATCAAGATGGTTTTTTTTTTAGAAGATGTTGCTCTTCTAGAGGACTTGACTCAAGATGCATAAAAGTGAGGTAATACAGATGATTTTAAGGAAAAAAAATTCATGTGGCAGATCGATGGTGTGATCATTATTGGAGATGCGAGCTCTAGCGTTCTCGATTTTTTTTTACGAGGCTTAGAAGGGAGAAGATTCTATTTGTATTATGATTATAAAGTGATATATTTACCATTGTACTTAGCTTTGGATTATTTGAATTTAATGAAATCTTGCAATATTAATTTTATTGCAATTAGAAATATTAATTTAGCAGCATTTTTTTTAAAATTAAATTTAAATACAAAATTGATGAAAGTTGACTATGGTTCAAAACTGTAGTATATACAAAACATAGGCATTCTCTACGGTTAGAAAATGTAGTCTATAGTAATAATAAACTACAGGTAAAAACCGTAGTCTATGCTAAAAATCTTTCTCTACAGAATCATAGACTACGGTTTTTTTTTTAAACCATATACTACGATTTAAAATCGTAGTATATGACGACTATACACTACGGGTTTGAACCGTAGTCTATTCTGCTCACATTTCTCTACACCATCAGTCTCTACGGTTTTGTATAGCATATACTACGGTTTAAAATCGTAGTCTATCATGACTATAGACTACGGTTTTGGACCGTAGTGTATACTAGGTACCTTTCTCTATACCTGCCTATACTACGGTATGGTTATGGCATACACTACGGGTTATAGCGAATTTGTAGTAGTGTTGAGTGTTTGATATCCAAGTTTGTTAAGTTTGAAAGCCTAGGTTTAATGTTAGGCCCGTTGTTATTTTACTATTTTCTTGTGATAATTTATCGCTACCTGACCCTCGGATATCTTTTCTCGATTTGAGCATCAACCAGAATTGAAAATATTTTTCCCATTTACCAAGGGTAAAAGATGTACTTTACTCACAAATATACAAAAGTACAAGAAAATCGCCATCTACCTAATTTGAAGAAAATAATGACTCATTTTTCTATCTTTTTACATGTATCACACTCGAATTATTACAACACACAACTGATATCTTGCAATTGACATACCGATTCCAATTTTCTCTAAAAAAAGAAAAAAAATAAAAAACAAAACTAATATGCCCTATTATTTTCTTTCTTTTTTTTTTCTTCGTTTTTCACCCTTTTTAAAAGCTTTGCACATTATCATATTTTACTCCAAAATCCAACGTATATAGGGGCTATTATAATGTTCAATTATGATATTTCCTTGTCCTATATTCTGCTGAACAAGAGCAATAAGAAGTTAGAATTTAAGTTTGACATTTGCATAGGACATAAGAACTAATATAATTCTGTTACATAAAGCAAAGGTATGAATTCCAGATCATAATTAGATCAGACGGTGTTTGATTCGTTTTATAAATTTAAGCAGAAGCATATAAGCCATATATTACATTTAATGTCACGTCCCGAAATCCTAACCACGAAATTAGTTCGGAATCTGGGACGCAACTGAATAAAAGTAGAACAAAACGACAACCTGTAGTAGAATTCGACTCTTTCGAAATGATTCAAGATAGAATGACTAGAACAAAGACAAGAACCTGTACCCAATTCCTTCAATCTAATTCAAGACAAAATGAAAAGAATAATTATTTATACTAACTCAAACGATTCGACACCAGAATAAATCTGGACATATACCATGAATCGAGGGAAAACAAACTCGATTTTTCATTTACAACCAAAGGACAAACCTCGTTCAACAACATTAGTCTCATTCACTTCAAGTTACAACAAGCAGAACTATGTAATTCAACACGATCAACAAAAGGAAGATCATCAAAAACAACGGTACAGCTAGTCAAACGAGTTACATCCTTAACAAAGTTTACTAGAAATACATATACTAAGTTCAGAGTGTGGCAACAGAGGGGTAACTACGACATATGTATGAAGACATACATCGTTGGGCATACTTTATTTACATCAAAAACAGACTCAGCTCAGCACCCCACTCCACTCATCGTCAACTCCAAACTAACCTGCATGTTTAGAAATACACACAGGGCTGAATACAAAATTGTACTTTGTGAACACATGCCCAAATAATTTAAAGGTGCTTCTTAGAGCTATAGAATGACTTGCCTTGCGAGCGACACACATGGTTTGTGTAAAATCTGTGCTTGCTAAAATAACTACAACATATTTCTATCATGTTCATGCTTATGCATCATGCTTCTCATGTCTGCAGACAAATAATCTCATGTATGAATGTACCATATCCACGCACAATGTGTTGAGAAGTAGGCCTCCTTCTCAAACACCAAACATTAATGTGTACACACCCTAAAGACATCTTGATTCAATAGGGCCGATATCATAATTCTCTCGTAGATAGGCAATATGCATGATGCAGAAAACTTTGGCAAGTCAATACGTTTCTCACAAAATCATATGCATAACGTTTCACATTTTTATTTTTATAAGAAAGCTCACCTTTGAAATCCTTAGCTTGAAACTCTTGATCTTTTCCTTTCTCGGTTTTCCTTACTGAACTTGCACCTTCAAATATAAAGTACTAGTATTAAACACTTTATTTAACTCAAGGCAAAGTATTTCTGATTCTTTGTTGCTACACTCTTCTAAGATTAATATAAATTCTAGTACTTAATATTTACTTATAATTAATAAAATACTAGGAGCTTAACTTAGGTTCTTGTACAAAAATTATTAGAGTTTCTTTTTCTATTGTTCAAATATACTCTACTGTACTTGATTGCTTTTCATCATCTATATAGGTAAACTTATAATACGTTTTTCACACTTACTTAATAGGATAGTATTTCTAGCTAGCTTTGCTTACTTAAGAAAATATCATTTTAATTGCTTCTTCTATATATATGTATATCTCCATGGGTTAGCTCAAGTGATAATAGTTATTAGTTGCTTAATAAGCTATATATAAGTCTCTTATACCTTCTTTAAAGTTGAGAGGCATTATCTACTTTAATTCTCTTCCTAAGTTGGAATTTTATAAATTTTTGTACTTAATAACAGCATTTTAACAGCTTGACCACTCTGTCTTCTTTTGATCATATCTCTCTCGTCCGAACTCGGTTTGAAATTCCGAAAATACCGTTGGAAAGCTAACAAAAAGGGGTTTCCGATGGTATCGGTTTTACAGTGTTTTGGTAAATTAAAATGTCCAGAATTAAGGTCCTAAAATAGGCAGATTCGGAATCATAAAAACAGTAGCAGATTTTTGACACTAACTTTGAAAAATCATAACTAAATCATCCGAACTCCGAATGAGAATCCGAAAATACCTACGGAAAGTTAACAAGACGAGGTTTCATATGGAATAAGGTTTAAGATGATATAGAAGGCAGATTTTTCCAGAATTTGGTTTGAAGTCTACTGATTTTTCAGCACAAGGATTTAATAACGATAATTTAACTTCTCAAGATTTTAAACACTAAACTATAACTTAGAATACTTATTCAAGCATGAAAACATAAAATTAACAAGGTTTCCTTGGCCTGCAAAGAGAGGAAAGGGTCGGCCATCATGAGCTCTTAGGCAAGGGTTCTAGTTTATTATACTTTTCTTGCACCAAACACTACCAATAGATTCAATATATACAAAATTATCAAGTAATAGAGGCCAATATTCAAATTCTACCAACTCAAGCTTGAAGAGAAGATCCGTCTATCTACAGTTTATGGAAACAGGTATATATCCATAAATAATCAACAAGTTTGTGCCTAATTATCACCATAGAGCTCATAAACAACAAGAATTGAATGAAGATAATCGATTCTAGCAAGGGGATGAGACAGTCGGTCTCTAGGGATTTTGCAGAAGGAGGGAGAAACTGAAAATCTCAACCCTATTATCACAGATGTGTAGAATTACCTTACGTGCTCGTTTGGTTGGCAGGAAAATAATGTTATCAAGGAATATGATTTCTAGGAATGTGATTCCAAAAAAAATGAATACCCAGATTCTTGATGCATGTGTTTGGAAACAACATGAAAATGTGAGGATTCTTCATATTTAT
Organism: Mentha longifolia; assembly: GCA_001642375.2. Lineage (NCBI taxonomy): Eukaryota > Viridiplantae > Streptophyta > Magnoliopsida > Lamiales > Lamiaceae > Mentha > Mentha longifolia. Next base: position 723,335 of record CM038121.1, on the reverse strand, counting down.
TGTTTTGCAATGTAATTATTTTTATAATTATAACAATATAAATTTTATTTAATAATACATAGATGTATAATAAAATATATGATAACATCAAAAATAAATAAATAAATAATAATAATAATAATAATAGTTAACGTATTGAACAATAAAATTGTAGTATTTATATAATAATAATGCTATATTTTATTTATTATTTTTATTATATTATGGTTACATAAATGTATTAATTATTAATATTATTAGTTTTTAGTACTATATAATGATAATAACGACATATAACTATAGTATTATAATAATAATTATGATATTATCATATTAATTAATACTACTTTTACTTATGATTTTTATTATTTAATAATAATAATAATAATAATAATAATAATAATAATAATGCAAGATTCCCTAAAACAGGTAATCATAATACCTAAGTTTTGGTGGGGAATAAGAATCCAGGAAATTGTACTAACTTTCCTTGGTGTGTGGAATCTGATTACTTTTTCAAATCTGTTAAAATTGTACCAAACACAGGAATGTGCAAATAAGGAATCAGATTACTTTCCCAGACCACATTCCCTACCAACCAAACACGCTCCTTTGTTTTCCAAGTTTTTCCCCTTTGTTTTCCAGCTATAAATCAAAGAAAAAAGAAGAGGTGCAATATGCGCGTTTCTGCATTTTGAAGAAGAAGAGGAAGAGTGTTTTGCGTTCTATTCTAATCCCGTTCCTTCTTTTCCTTTTTCTTTTCCCTTTTCTTTTTTTTAATAGTATAATAGTAGTATTAACAATTATCTTCCATTTTCTTTCTTTATATATTATTTTCCTTTCCTTTCTTTTGGTTTCGTTTCTTTTCTTCTCTTTTTCTTTTCTTTACATTTTGATAGGATGTGGCCCAGTGGCCCGGATCAGCTCGGCCCATTCCTAATTTCTCCAGCCCAATCCAGGATGAAGCCCAATAGCAGAAGTCAAGAAATTCAGCCAACCACCCCCGGCGGTCAGAGTACGGACGACAGCGCCCACGATCTCTCAACCACCCTTGACCTCAATTCTCTATAAATAGAGTCATTTTGTAAGACAAAGGGGGAGGACTGTAATAGCTGGCTTGAAATACTTCAAATACAAACAATCTCATTTTTCCTCCGTGGACGTAGATCTACCCAAAGATCGAACCACGTAAATTCTCGTGTTCTTAGTTTTCTGCAAATCTCACTATCACGAAAACACTCTAAAATCCACGATCGATCACTGGCGCCGTCTGTGGGAAACGAAGCATTCTCTTTTGTGAAACCAATCAGCGCGTTTTGAGTGAAGACATGATGGTGAGACCAACCCGCTCTGCCACCACTGCTGTTGCCGCCGCTGCCGCCAAAGCGAAACAGAAACGAGCTGACCCCTTCACCAATCCGCCTTACACGCCAGCCAATGAGGAAGAGGGTGACATTAGTCAAGCTCAGAAAACTGCTTCCCAAATCCGACGTGACCAACAACCCATTCGCCGAACTCCTGAAGACCATCTGGAAGATGTCCCGTCTGGAGATTCAGCTAGCAGCGGCGGGCCCGATCAGGGTGGCAGCCGACGCAGCAACGCCGAACTCCAACCTGAGCTTGGAGACGCACTGAAGGCGTACCTGGACCTCCACGAGCAGGACTTTCGTAAGTTCATTGATCAACATCGACAACAAAGTCAAAATAGAGAAGACGGAGTCGAACCGTCACAAAGGCGATCCCTAAGTCTCCAGATCGTTGGAGACAGGGAGGCCGAACTTCCCCGAAGGCGACAGAACAATCGCCGTGGGAATGACCGCGCTTCACCTCGGCGCGGATCAACGTCACCTCGTCAAAATGCCGTTCCACCTTGGCGTGATTAAGGAAACGCCTACCAGGGAAGATTCACCGTCTACGGTCGAATCTTGACTCCCTTCACTAATAGGATACTCTATACTCCCCTCCCGTCGACGTATAGAGTACCTCCTATCCCGCCCTACAACGGGTCACAAGACCCCAGCAACTTTCTATCCCGGTTCCAATACAACATGATGAACCAGGGACTGGCCGAAGACGTTTACATGTGTAAAGTCTTCCCCGAGCTGCTAGTGGACAACTCTAGGAGCTGGTTTGATAGCCTCTCTAATGGCAGCATAGGGTCGTATGCCGACCTACTTGACGCCTTTGAGCGTCACTTCTTTCAAAAAGCCGAGGCGAAGATCAGCCCAGCCCAGCTCCTAACCTTAAGGTAAGGGCGGGGAGAAATGATTAGTGATTTTCTGGCCCGTTTTTATAACGAGAGCCTTAAAGTCGATCGTCTCTTCGACGACGTGCTTATCTTGGCGTTCCAAAATGCCATTTAGTCTGGAACTCTCTTCAGAGAGCTCGTAAAGGCACGCCCAACGACCTCCAGGCAGCTATGGAGGATTGTCGATATATTCGTGGAGGCGGATGAGGCCGATCGGAAAAAGCGGGCAGCAAATCGGCCTGAAAACAATGATAAGAGGAAAAAAGAGGAGCGCACCGACCATGGGCAAGGCCGCCGAAGTGCCCTCGAAAGGTTACAGCGAGGACCCCTCGAGTCCCGCTTAAGACCTCAGCCCAACCAAGACCGAAGTCAGTATACACCACTGACAAAATCCAGGGCCTGAAATATACGAGCTTCACTCAAACTTGTTCGAGAAGCCACCGCCCTTATCCCGAGGTGGGTCGAAATGCCGATCCAAGGAGAAATACTGCAAGCTCCATAATGACTAAGGTCACGAAACCGAAGACTGCAGGGACCTCGCCTCGGACATAGAGCACATGGTACGCGACGGTACCCTTAAACTGTACCAAAGTCGCGACCAGAGAGAGGCCCGACCTAAAGGAAAGGGCAAGAGAAAGAAAAATATGGGAGACAATAACTGTCCCCCCCAAAACGACAAAAGGCCAAAGCACGATGACGAGGATGAGGATGAAGATCAGCCTCAATATGATGCAGTCATCACTGCCATCACTGGACTGCCTGAAGGCACGACGAGGTCATCATTGAAAGCCGAGGCCCGAAGTCAACAGCGGGAAGAACCTACCCAAAAAAGGTTCAAGAGGGACGAGGTCGTCACCTTTTCCAGCGATGACCCAGTTCCCCATGTGGTACCTCATCAAGATGCCACCATAATCGAGGCCGTGGTGGCCAACAAATTGGTCCACCGCGTATTTATTGATAGTGGAGCCTCTGTGAGTGTTCTCTTTAAAGACTGCTTCGATAAGCTCGATATCGAAGAAGCACGTCTAAGGCCAGCACCCATGCCGCTAAAAAACTTCACGCAACAAGAGACGACGACGGAAGGCATAATTTCACTGCCCGTGACAGTTGGAAAGAGCCCGTTGTCCACTACGAAGATAATCCACTTCTTCGTCGTAAAAGCCAGCTCCCCCTATAACATCATCTTAGGAAGGGATTGGCTAATAGCGACGAAGGCGATCTGCTCGGCCTACCACCTGACGATTAAAATTCCGTCTAGAAACGGAGTGATCACGCTTCGGGGAAACCAGCAACAGGCTAAGGAGTGCATGCAGGTCGCACTCCGAGGTGTTAGGAATCAGCACCCCCAAGCATAGCAACTACAGAAACCCAAAGAGGTGGAGCCAACGTTGCCTCCATCCGTCGAGCCGGTAGAAGACGTCGCATTGTACGAAGATGACCCTGCCAAGGTCGTCAAAGTAGGGTTCGTCGGTGAAAACGAGCTCCGAAGTCAACTTATCCGGCTACTTTGGGAATATAGAGATGTCTTCGCTTGGTCGCCGCTAGATATGACCGGGGTGGTACCAAGCGTCATCACTCATCACCTCAACATCGATCCTGAGGTGAAACCAGTTCGGCAGAAGCAGCGAGCCTTCGCAGCTGAAAGAAATCAAGTGATCCATGACGAGGTTCGGCAACTGCAAAAGGCCGATATTTTATTCGAAGTAAAATATCCGACCTGGTTGGCCAACCCCGTGATGGTGAAAAAGCAAGGAGGCGGGTGGCGGATGTGTATTGATTACACTGACCTTAATAAGCACTGCCCAAAAGACTACTACCCCCTCCCCAACATTGATAAGAAGGTCGAAGCTCTTGTTGGCCACAAGGTGTTCAGCTTCTTGGACCTATACAAGGGATACCACCAAGTCCTCATGAACGTCGAGGACGCGCCGAATACCGCCTTCATCACAGACTTCGGCGTCTACGCATACAAAAAGATGCCCTTCGGACTGAAAAATGCTGGAGCTACATACCAAAGGATGGTCGACAAGATTTTTGAAGCCCACATCGATAGTATTGTCGAAGTGTATGTAGACGATATAGTCGTAACGAGCAAGGAAATCGCCACTTGTGTAAATGACCTTAAAATTGTTTTTAGCCTACTTCGTAAAGTGAACCTAAAATTAAACCCAAAAAAGTGTACTTTTATGGTCCGATCTGGAAAATTTCTAGGGTATTGGGTTTCACGCGAAGGGTTAAAAGCCAACCCATAAAAAGTCCGAGCCGTCCAAGAAATGCAAGTGCCGAAGTCAATCCATGACGTGCACAAACTGACGGGCTGCCTAGCCGCCCTAAGTCGTTTCCTATCTAAGGCCGCCGAAAAGCAACTCCCATTCTTCAAGATACTAAAGAAGGCGCCGAACTTCGAATGGAACGACGAGCACAGGGGAGCTTTCGATGGCTTGAAGAAGTACCTCGCAAATCTCCCTACATTATCTGTACCAAAAGAGGGCGAGGTCCTCTCCCTATACCTCGCCGCTTCGGACGAGGCAATCAGTGCAGTCCTGGTACGAGAAGAAAACGTCATCAGCTACCCGTCTATTTCATAAGCCGAGCACTAAAAGGGCCGGAAACGAGGTATCAACCTTTGGAAAAGGCCGCACTTGCATTGGTGAATACAGCAAGGAGACTCCGACCGTACTTCCACGCACATCAGATACAAGTGCTGACCGACCTCCCACTTCGGCAAGTGCTTACAAAACCAGAAGCGTCCGGGCGAATCGCTAAATGAGCTGTAGAACTCGGCGAGCACGCGATTTCCTTTGTACCTCGCCAAGCCATTAAAGGGCAAGCCTTGGCCGATTTCCTAGTAGAAGCCAAGTTCACGGACGCACAGCAGTCCGTTGAACCTACTAAGGATAAATCAAAGGCCGAGGCACCGAAGCCACCGCCGCAAAACTGTTGGAAGGTCTACGTGGATGGGGCATCAGGCAACAAAGGAAGCGGAGCCGGGGTCTTACTCATCAGCCCGGCCGGAAGGAAAGGAGACCACCCACGCACTCCGGTTCAACTTCCCGACCACAAATAACGAAGTGGAGTACGAGGCTCTAATCGCTGGACTTTGTCTAGCCCAAGCTCTCCAAGTAAGGGCCATTCAAATTCACAGCGACTCCCAAGTCATAGTGAACCATATACTAGGCAAATACGAGGCCAAAGGAGAACAAATGAAGAAATACCTCCATAAGGCCAAGATCCTACAACAAAGCTTCTCGTACTTCAAGTTGGTGCGAATCCCAAGAGGAGATAATGGGAAAGCTGACGCACTAAGCAAACTTGCATCATCATCAACGATCCCTCCGGTGGAAGAAGTACAGCTCCGAAGCATTGATGATGCCGAAGTAAATGTAGTAAACGAAGATGGACCAAACTGGATGACTCCACTTCGCAACTACTTAGGAAATGGCGAACTCCCAACCGATAAGGCCGAGGCTAGGAAGCTCCTGGCTAAATCCACGAAGTACGTCCTGGAACAGGGAATGCTGTATAGAAAATCCTACCTCCAATCTCTCCTAAGATGTGTGGGGCCCAACCAAGCGAACTACGCACTGCGCGAAGTCCATGAAGGCTCCTGCGGCAGTCACATCGGAGCCCGCGCCCTGTCCAAAAAGGTCATGAGGTGGGGGTACTATTGGCCCACCATGTTCCAAGACGCTACCGACCTCGTCAAGCAGTGTCCGAAGTGCCAAATCCATACGACGGTTCTGAGATTGCCACAGACCGAACTGGCCAGCATGCAAAGCCCTTGGCCGTTCATGCAGTGGGGAATTGACATCGTCGGCCCGTTCGAAAAAGCTCCCAGCTAACTACAGTTCCTCATAGTAGCCATTGACTACTTTACGAAGTGGGTCGAAGCCGAACCATTGGCGCGGATCACAAGTAAAAATGCCCTAAACTTCATTTGGAAGAACATAGTTTGTCGTTTCGGCATACCTCACGTCCTCGTCTCAGATAACGGAACCCAGTTCACAGACAGGACGTTCAGAGAATGGTGTGACGAACTCCACATCCAACAGAAGTTCACCTCGGTAGCCCATCCTCAAGCGAATGGTCAAACCGAGGTTACGAACCGAACGATAGTCAAAGGGTTAAAAACCCGACTCGATAAGGCCAAAGGAGACTGGGCAGCGAACTTACCCCAAGTCCTATGGTCGTACCGAACCACCCCGCGGACATCACACGGTGAAACACCATACAGCTTGGTGTATGGAACCAAAGCGGTGATCCCGGTAGAGATCGGTTTGCCGAGCCCCCGAACGCTTAACTTCGCAGCCCAAGACAACGAAGACAGACTTCGAACTAACTTGGATTTGCTAGAAGAAAAACGGGAACAAGCCTACATACAAGAAGCTCGATACAAACAGCAAGTAGCTCGGTATTATAACAGCCGGGTGAAGCATCAGCAGCTCCAAGTAGGCGACTTCATACTTCGGAATAACGAGGTCAGTAAGGCGGAGAAGCTCGGCAAATTAGAAGCCACCTGGGAAGGACCATACCGAGTTTAAGAAGTCCTCAAAAAAGGGTCGTACAAGCTCGCCCACCTATCTGGTGAGCCCATACCCCGTACATGGCACATTACTCACTTGAAAAGGTATTTTGTATAGACAGAGAGTAGTGTTCAAGTTCATTTAGGTCGTAGGAATCGGGTCGTCTTGGTAAATTTTATCTTATTTTGACTTCATTCAATTAAAAATTTTTAGTTCACTTACTTGCTTAAATAATTTGCATGCATTTTGCACGTCTCTCTCTCGTTTATATTAAGTATCTCGATTTTAAAATCCTGACGAGGATACACAAATAAACTCCGCTTCGGAGTAACACCTAAACGCGCGTAAGGGGACCACCCCTATCGATAAATTTGACAAATAAGGAACATGAAAGCCAAAACTTCGTCTTCGGACGAAGTGGCTAACTGAAAGCCAAAACTTCGTCTTCGGACAAAGTGGCTAACTGAAAGCCAAAACTTCGTCTTCGAACGAAGTGGCTAACTGAAAGCCAAAACTTCATCTTCGGATGGAGTGGCTAACCGAAAGCCCAAACTTCGTCACCCGACGAAGCGGCTACGTGAAAGCTGCCTTCATTTAAAACAAGGGAATCTACCTTAGTTAAAGACAAGGATTGAAAGCTTAAACACGTGCAAAATTTTCCGTTTTGTTTGAATGAAAAAAAAAAAGTACAATTATTACATTAAGAAGACGAGGAACCTGGAGGTTTTGGCTGACTAAAGTTGAGCCAATCCCTAGCAAAATCCCTGCCAGAATTAAAGTTCAAAATATCGTCTACGCTTAACCTGCCTCTACCTCGTCCATGAGCCGAACTTCGACCTCTACCTCGAATATTTTGGCTCGCTCGACCCCGACCCAGTCCAGGTGCCAACCGCCGCTCTTGACTATAAATTTCTCGAGAATGGCATGTGACAATCTTCGGATCCTGGTTAACAGACCTCAAAGATTCACCTTCCAAAAATTCTCTAGAAGTACGGTCGAGCAACCTCGGATCCAGACCAGGGGAAATCGAAGTCGAAGATTCAGCCTCTAAAGACAGACGTCGCTTCAACTTTGGAAAGCGATCAAGGACTATCTTTTAGACGCTTGCCACACGGATGAGTTCTTCAAATTCATCCCGAACCTGCCAGGAATCCTTCCCATATTGATCCCTATGACTTCGGCAACGAGCCTGAAGTTATTTGACTTTGCTGTAGGACTCTGAAATGGTGGATCCCCCAGCTCGGTGAATAATAGGTACTCCGTATGCTCCTCGACTATCGTCTTGCAAGTCTTGAGGTCGTCCAGAGCTTGTTGGTACTTGTCATCAAGCTCCACATATCTAGCATGCATCTCGTCAAGTTTCTCCAAAGCTGCTCGAAGTTTCACCTCGGTCTCGATCTCGATGTTCTCAGCTTGTTTCCTCCAGTTCAAAACATCGAGCTCGGCTACTTCTACAGCTCGGTGAAGTTCGGATATTTCTTTAACAAGGTGGGAAGCATCGTAAAAATCAGGGGCAGACTACAAAATGAATACAAGCAAGGTTTAATAAAAAAATCTTTTTATTTATAGCCGAGCACGGCAAAGGAAACGCCACCCTAATGGTGACGAAGTACAAGGCTACCAAAACAAATCAAAAAATAGAGGGGGAAGGAAATAAGCCAAAAAATCGTGAAAAGTGTCAATTGACTCCATCACGATTTTCTCCTTCTAGGCCGACCTCTGGTTCAACCTCAGGTTCCTCGGGGTCATCGCGGGCGGGCTCCTCGGTGGTTTGTGTAGCTGGCCTCTTCAGTAGGTCGGCAATGACCATCTCTAGGAGTTCGTACCTGTCAACGGCACATCGCCGAATAGCCCCTTCGTTGAGCAGGCTCCTCTGCGCGGCAAGCTGCTCGACCACCGGAATTGAGGAAGTGTGCTCCAAAAGCACCCCGGCGAAGTCCTGCAGTGTCTCTTCCTCCGTCGTAATAGCATACCCATACTTGGTTTTGTCCAAGTCCGGGATGTCAACGGCGATATCGTCGAGCACTGCTGAGATGATCGGGGTGCTCAGGGCACTCGCCAACTGAACGGCCATCCGGGAGAAGTGCTTCGACCGGAAGACACGTTCCACCATAGCGCGGAACGCGTCTCCCTATCCAGCCACCATCTCGGCAACTTGGGCCTTCAGCCGACCCACTTCAGCCTCCAGCTCGGCATTCTTTTTCTTCACCTCTTCGGCGGTAGCCGAAGCCGCCGCCTCCCTCTCCTGTGCTACCTGTGCCGCGGCCTCGGCGACAGAGATCTTAGCCATTAGCCGATCCTCCGTCGCCGCAACTTTGGCAGCCTTTGTCTGGAACTTGGCAACTCCACTCCTAATGAAGTTCGCCAAGCCCTGCAGCCCGTCCAAAGCCGCCTCGGCTTCCTAAAACCCAAAACCAAAGGACATAATTTTATTAGGAGGTACAATCACCATATACAAGTACTTCCAGTTTTACGCTTACCTCGGGAAATGACATCTCCCGTGTATATCCTTGGCCCGAGGTCGGGCCACTCTCGATGATCGTCACTTCGTCATCCAACGAAAGTAAAGTTCGTCGAGGTCGTTGGCCCACCAACTGCAGTGGAGAGGAGCTTCGGACGGGAGCGTCCAACTGTGAGCTCACGGACACCGACCTCCCAAGGTCGGTTGTCCTTTCCGACGACGTCGCCGACGTCACCTTCTCCACCACCGAAGCAGAGGACTTCTGCCTGTTCCTCTTGTTCTTATTCTGGAGAGCGGCCTGGATAGATTGAGCATCCACTACAAAAAAAAAATGTATATATATCAGTAAAAGTGAAAAAGACCACGGAACACAAATCAGTGAAGCAGAGCCTCACCCAAGTCCGCATTGGACACGGAGTTATATGGGCTTAGCCCATGATTTGCGAGCTCGGCCTCAGCATAATTCCTTTCAATGAGGCCTAGGTTTACCAAGCTCGTCTCAAGCTCACCGGTTGGTTTCCCAGTGACTCGAGGTGCGAACTTATCCTTGGTCCAAGGATACAACGGCACTCCTTCACACCGGCAAAAGAAGAATTTCTTCTGCCAGTTCGACACCTTAGTGGGTGTCCTTAACTTGAACCTACTAATAGGGGAAAGGTAAGCCCACCCCGTCGGACCAAGCTTAGGTCTAAAAAACCTAAGAAACGAATCTACAGTAGGCGTATCACCACGGCGGCTGACCTCAAAACAAAAACCGACGACCTGCTTGATGGAGGGTGGTTGCAACTGACCTAACGCCAGTTGAAGCTCTTCTAAGAGCTCGACAAAAAAAGGATTTAAAGGAAACCGTAAACCGAAATGAAGATAGTCTTCATATACGGTAAAAAAACCTATGGGAGGCGAACTACCCCTATCGACATCACGAGGAAGAAGCAGTTCGACTGACTCGGGAAACAAAAAATGACGAGCCAAGTCCTGCATATGAGATATAGACATGGTCGAAGCACATGCCAGAGAGGCATTGGACCCGACCAACAGTGGAAATTCGATTTCTCGAAACGCCGGCGGGACTAACGCGCGAGTATGTACATTTACCCAAACCTTCACCGGAAATCCCCTAAACGGCGAAGGCGAAACCTCTATGTTCGCACTATCTGTACCTACTTGGGGAGAAGAAGAAGAATCCATTATAAGAGAGTACTTACTTGTCAGAGTTTCTTTTTCCGACTACAAATCACCGGGAAATAGACTGAACGGCGGCGGCGGTTGCAGAATTTTGGGTCTAGGGTTTTCTCTCTCACTTGCAATTGGAAATCGATTGAGGGGGAAAAATATTTTCTAGCGTACATTGGAAGCTTTTATAAGCAAAGGCACGCCTTTTCAAATCCCGCCTCTCCGCCTGCCCCAACAAAAAAGCGACGCGTGTCCTACTTACCCTGACACCAACAGTCGCGCCTTTCATATCACGACTATTCCGGTATGCAGTTCGACTTCAGTCAAAATCTCAATTTCGACGGGGCAATGCCATTCAAGCTCGATGTCGTCAAAACGAGGCGGCATGCAGTTCAACTTCGTCAAAATCTCAATTTTGACGGGGTAATGCCATTCAAGCTCGACCTCATCAAAACGAGGCGGTATGATGCGATCACAATATGCGGAAGCTGAGAATCGAACAACATTAGACACGAAAGATTCAATCCAAATATAACTATGAAAAAAATCGAATGACAAGGAACCTGAATTTCTACCCAAATTACACTGAATAGGCGTCGACAAAAACCTAAGCAATTCAATTCCGATTAAGCTCAAATTTTAACACGAGTTACAACGTAGGGTTATGAAGAACATATCCAAACTTCAGCGAAAACGCACGAGTAGTTTTCGATTTGGCTCGGTGGTCAGTTTTGGGTCGAACTAAGGTTTCAAAAACGGATCTGAAATTAATCTAAGGGTTTTCTGAGATGGGTTGGTTATGGGAACGAAGGGTATGGTTATTGATGATATAGGAACGATGAAGGATGGCTGGGAAAACGAAAAGAACACGAATTGAAGAATTAAAACGGAAACAAATTGTGAATCTTACCCGAAACGAACCCCGGATCTATTTGAATCCGAAACGCGTTTATGGAGCAATCTTCGTGGCTCGACTAACCCGGATACTACGAGATATCATGAACGAGTCGATGAATTCAAGTTTGAAATCGGCAATATCAAACTCTACCAAGAACCGATAGGATCGTGAACCAAAGCACGATGTAAGAGACAAAACGATCAACTAGATTTCTGATTCAATATTGTCTGTTTCAAAGTATGAACGAAAATTAACATAAATACTAATCTAATTCCTAAGCTAGGTAGGTTTTCGAAATTAACAAGGCTTGGGCTTGATAATTTCGGACTCCTTAATTAAATATAACTGGGCCAATTAATCACCTAAACATGTTGTGATAATTGGACTAAACTAAATTAAAAATAAATACAAAGTTTTTAAGCCCAAATAAAATATAAGAAAATTTGTTTTCTTGGACTTGTCTTCCTTTTCTTCAATGATGGACGCCCAAATCTTCATCTTCAACACTTGTTAAATTCACCAACTTGTATTGATGAAATTCGACTCCATCATTTGCCAATCTCTTCGAAACGTAGCATTGCAAATAACCTTGCAGCTTCTTGGCTCTCGACCTCGTCACTGCTCCTCCGAGCTGCAAGTCCCGATTGGTCTCTTCAATGCTAAGTCCCGTCTCATCATTCCCCCCCTGCTGAAAAGAATTTGTCCTCGAATTCAAGTCCTCCTCGACATCTTGATCATCTACAGGAAACGGAGACAAATCAGCCACATTAAAAGTGGAGGAACACTTATACTCACCTGGAAGATCAATGCGGTATGCATTGTCATTGACTCGCTCAACCACGGAAAATGGTCCATCTCCACGAGGCATCAGCTTCGACTTCCTCAAGTTAGGAAAACGTCCCGGGCTGAAGTGTATCCAAACCTTATCACCAGGTTTGAACAATACTTGCTTGCGGTGGGCGTTCGCCTTTGTTGTGTTCTTAACACCTTGAAGCTCGATCCTCTGTTTCACTTTAGCATGCATCTCTCGAACCTGTTCAGCTCTACGAGAACCTTGCAAACTCGAAAGATGATCAGTAGGCAAAGGAATAAGATCCGTTGGTGTCAACGGATTAAATCCATAAACAACCTCAAATGGAGACATGTGTGTAGAAGAATGCACAACTCTGTTATAAGCAAATTCAGCGAATGGTAAGCACTCTTCCCATGACTTAAGATTGTTTTTAACTAAAGCACGAAGTAAAGTACCTAGCGTTCTATTAACCACTTCAGTTTGACCATCCGTTTGAGGATGACATGCAGTAGAAAATAACAGCTTAGTACCTAACTTTCCCCATAAGACACGCCAAAAATGTCCCAAAAACTTAGAATCCCTATCAGACACAATAGTCCTAGGCATGCCATGCAGTCTAACTACTTCACGGAAGAACAGATTAGCAATATGAACAGCATCGTCAGTTTTTCTGCAAGCAATAAAATGAGACATTTTGGAGAATCTATCGACTACTACAAACATAGAATCTTTGCCAGACTTAGACCTAGGCAAACCAAGAATAAAATCCATAGATATGTCAATCCAAGGTGCAGAAGGTGCAGGTAGTGGAGTGTACAAACCAAATGGATTAGAACTAGATTTAGCCTTTTTACAAGTAATGCATCTAGCACAGACTCTCTCGACATCTCTCTTCATGCGAGGCCAATAAAAATGTTCATGCAATAGACTCAATGTCTTCGCAACACCAAAATGACCCATAAGACCACCCGCATGAGATTCTAACACAAACAACTCCCTCATAGAACAATTAGGGACACATAACTTCGAATCCCTAAACAAGAAACCCTCAGACACATAGTACGAGTCAACAACCCTAGATTTCCCATCACATGAAGCAAAGATAGGTCCAAAGAAAGGATCATTCACATAAAAACTCTTAATATGCTCAAGACCTAAACATTGCGCATGCATAACAGAAATCAATGCGTACCTGCGGGAAAGAGCATCAGCAACCACATTCTCTTCTCCTTTCTTGTACCTGATCATATAGGGAAATGAGTCTATAAACTCCACCCATCGAGCATGGCGTGAGTTTAAGATTTGCTGACCCTTCAAATGCTTCAAGGACTCGTGATCAGTGTGAATCACAAACTCTTTCGGCCTCAAGTAGTGCTGCCAAGTCTCCAAAGACCTCTTCAGTGCATACAACTCCTTATCGTACGTAGAGTACCTAAGGGCGGCTCCATTCAGCTTCTCACTAAAATAGGCAACTGGTTTTCTTTCCTGCATCAAAACAGCACCAATCCCTATGCCCGAGGCATCACACTCAATTTCAAACATTTTATCAAAATCAGGCAAAACCAACACAGGAGCATTACACAATTTCGATTTCAACAAGTTAAAAGCATGCTCTTGGGCTTTGCCCCACTCAAACTTCCTATCTTTCCTACTCAACTCAGTCAATGGTGCAGCAATAGATGAAAAATCACGCACAAAGCGACGATAAAATCCTGCTAAACCATGGAAAGACCTAACATCAGCACATGACTTAGGCGTTGGCCACTCCTCTATAGCCTTCACCTTTGTCCTATCAACTTCTATTCCACGACTACTCACAACAAAACCAAGAAATATAACCTCATCCATACAGAATGTACACTTAGACAAATTAGCATATAATTTTGCATCACGCAGCAACACAAACACATGCCTAAGATGTCTAACATGCTCATCAACACAAGTACTATAGACAAGGATATCATCGAAATATACCACCACATATTTCCCTATGACTTCACGCAAAACATGGTTCATTAGACGCATAAACGTACTAGGGGCGTTAGTAAGGCCAAACGGCATCACAAGCCATTCATACAGTCCATGCTTCGTTTTGAACGCAGTTTTCCACTCATCTCCCTCACTCATTCTCACTTGAAAATATCCAGAACGCAAATTAATTTTTGAAAAGACAGACGCTCCAGACAACTCATCTAACATGTCATCTAACCGAGGGATAGGGAAGCGATACTTTACCGTTATCTTGTTGATAACTCGGCAGTCCATGCACATGCGCCATTCGTTGTTCTTCTTTGGTATGAGGATGACAGGCACTGCGCACGGTGACAAGCTCTCTCTAATTTGCTTCTTCTCCAGCAACTCCTTGACCTGACGGTCAATCTCCTTGGTTTCCTCAGGGCTGGTACGGTAGGCGGGTCTGTTTGGAAGGACTGCTCCCGGCTGGAAGTCGATCTGGTGCTCAATTCCTCGAATCGGCGGCAGACCACTAGGAATTTCGTCCGGGAAAACATCCTTGAACTCCTCCATCAACGGCTGCAAAACAGAAGGAATAACAACATCAGGAGTATCATTAGCCTTAAAATTAACTAGAACGATAGCATTACCTGATTTAATGGCGGTCTGAACTCCTCTTACACCGATGAACAAATTCCGGTGCGCTGTATCTAAACTGGAAGGGATGGTAACTCGGGCAGCCTTAGCCTTCGGAAGGCCCTTGGTTCCCTTAGTACACTGAGACTCTGCTGTGGACTGTCCAGATTGGATTGGCTGCTTGCTCTCAGCACGTTTCTCCTTCTCTTCTTTGTACTTCTCTTGCATACGTCGCTGATCTTCAATCACATCTTTCGGCGCTAGTGGCCACAATCGCGTGGTGCGTCCTTCTCGAGTCACGGCATAAGTGTTGGCGAATCCATTATGTATCGCCTTCCTATCGAACTGCCAAGGACGACCAAGCAAGATATGTGCCGCCTCCATAGGGATGACGTCACACAAAATAGTGTTAGTAAAACGACCAATAGAAAAGGTGACAGGTACCTGGTATCCAACACGAATCTCGCCTCTGTCTGTCAACCATTGCAATCGGTACGGTTTTGGATGCTTTTGTGGGATCAAATTCAGCTTCCCCACTGCATACTGACTAATGGCGTTTACAACGCTTCCACTATCAATGATGAGCGAGCACACCTTATCCTGAATGGAACAGCGAGAATAAAAGATGTTCTCCCGCTGATCATTCTGTTCTTCCTCTCGAATAAGACTCAAGGCTCGAATCGAAACAAGGCTGACGTGCGTTTGCTTCGGTTGCTCATCCACAATATCAATGTCGCCCAGGAGTGAGCTGACTAGGGGCTGCTCAGTATCCCCTTTTACTTCTCCTTCTTCTTCAAATTCCTCTTCACTTGCTGATTCTAACTCATTCTGCTCGGTGAGGAATAAAACTCTGCGATTCGGACACTGGGCTTGAAAATGTCCCCATCCTCGGCACTTGTGACACTGAACGTCACGTGCTCTCCCTGAATTACTATTCTCAGGCTGACTAGGCTGCATGGGGCGATTCTGAGAATTTCTGTTCGGTGCAGGCGAGGTGTAGTCAGGTCTGCGAGAGGGCTGTGGTACAGACTGCTCAGAACGGCGAACGGGCTGTGTGGACTGGTTAGGAGGACGTGTAGGGGCTGTCCTAGGCGTGGAAGAATCACCTCGGTTCCAAGGACTCCTAACTGGCATCAACTGGAAGGATCGACGACGTCCATCTCTGAGCTGTCGTTCTACGATAGATGCATAATGGACCATTGCTTCAACTGAATCGAATTCCTTCAATTCGACTTCACAAGCAATATCTGGATTCATTCCTTCAGTGTACCGGTTGAGTGTGGCAGTCAGGGTCTCTTCCTTACCAACCCGGTTCATAGCTGTCTCGAGCTCCTTGTGGTACTCTTCAATCAAACGAGTGCCCTGCTTGATCTTGTTCAACCTCTTCTCAAGCTCTCGCTCATAGTGTACCTGGAATGAAACGTCCTCTCATGACATCCTTCATCTCTTGCCATGTGTCTATAGGTGGATATCGATCACGGCGTCTTCTCTCTTGCTGATTTTCCCACCACGAGGCTGCATACCCTCTAAACTCCAAGGACGCGAGCTGAACCTTTTTCAACTCGGGAAAGTCGTAACACTCAAAGATCTTGTTGACTTTCCTCTCCCAATCAAGGTACACATCAGGGTCATGTAACCCCTCAAACTCTGGAATGCTTGTTTTTATGTTGTTCAACAAGCTATCTGCATCGACGTGTCGGCGCTGGTTGGCACGGAAATCACGCCGGGAAGGTGGAGGTGGACGTCGACGGTTGTCACGTCTCTGATTCCTCTGTGGAAACTCAATCTCAGCCTCGGATTCCTCATTATATCCATCATCATATTCTTCTTCAGGATCAGGATCATCAGAAATTGGCTCAAATACTGGCTGGGGCTGGCGGACAGGTTGTCGTCTGACTGGTCGATCTGGCTGAATAGGCTGGTTTCTGATTGGTGGAGGTAAAGTTGCTCGAGGTTTGAGGCGATCGAACTGTGCTATCACTTTGTCAAAAGTGTCATCGATTTTCTGCTCCAATAGTCGACTCCGCCTCTCAAAGTGTTGTGCCATAGCATCGAAGTGATACTTAGCATCCCAAGGTTGTTGAGACGATGAAGAATCCATCTCAAGAGGTGTACTAGACGACTTGGGTGGAATTGGGCTATCCTGATTCTTAGAACCGTCTCCAGATTTCATGGTACCTGCAAAACGAACAAACGTGAAAGAAAACAAGTAAAATCCTCACAGTTCCTCACAGTCACTCGTTTGTTCTCTCAGATTTTTAACCACTCATGTATGTCACTCAGATCAGATCTCTCGTGTATATCACTCAGGTTGCAATCACAACAGTCTCTAAACCTCAAATTCTTGGCAAAACTGATGTGGAATTCTCGGCTTGGATCACAGGTATAGAAAGAAACACAAAGTTGATGTAATGTGGGGTAAAATTCACGGCAAGGGGTACAAATAAGGGGTAAGAATTTCGGTGGCTAGGTAAGGGCTAAACAAACAAGGAAACAAGGAAACAAGGAAAGGTTGGAAATAAGAAGGAAAAGGCTAAACTAGGAATCTTGGATATAAGTAGTAACAAGTTATGAGCACTAATCCGACCTTGAATCGACTTAGATACTGAAACCTATACTATCCAACGCACTCAAATAATATAGACGAAGACACACTTTTTTTTTTTTTTTTTTCAACTGGACGGTATGACCTTCAGACGGGTGTTTTTGGGCCTAAACGCAAACCGAACACGGCGAAGCGGTGTTAACTTTCAGGTCTCGTCGAGACGTTTCTGAAATGGTATTATGGAGCTTGAACGGATAAGCAGATCAAAAGTTACGTCCGTTTTAAGTTCTACCGACGGAAACTCGAGAAACAAAGACACAACTACTATCCAATACACGAATGATGCAAGAACCAATTACGAAACACACAATGACACACTAGGGCCTTCGATATACTTTTTTTTTTTTTTTTCAGAATTTTTTTTTTTTTTTTTTTTATATCGAAACTTTTGCCCCCTAATATGTCACGACACCTATTTGGATTGAACCACGATCAGCAAAAACTAACCTGGCTCTGATACCAAAATTTATGATGTGATCACAATATGCGGAAGCTGAGAATCGAACAACGTCAGACACGAAAGATTCAATCCAAATATAACTATGAAAAAAATCGAATGACAAGGAACCTGAATTTCTACCCAAATTACACTGAATAGGCGTCGACAGAAACCTAAGCAATTCAATTCCGATTAAGCTCAAATTTTAACACGAGTTACAACTTAGGGTTATGAAGAACATATCCAAAATTCAGCGAAAACGCACAAGTAGTTTTCGATTTGGCTCGGTGGTCAGTTTTGGGTCGAACTAAGGTTTCAAAAACGGATCTGAAATTAATCTAAGAGTTTTCTGAGATGGGTTGGTTATGGGAACGAAGGGTATGGTTATTGATGATATAGGAACGATGAAGGATGGCTGGGAAAACGAAAAGAACACGAATTGAAGAATTGAAACGGAAACAAATTGTGAATCTTACCCGAAACGAACCCCGGATCTATTTGAATCCGAAACGCGTTTATGGAGCAATCTTCATGGCTCGACTAACCCGGATACTACGAGATATCACGAATGAGTCGATGAATTCAAGTTTGAAATTGCCAATATCAAACTCTACCAAGAACCGATAGGATCGTGAACCAAAGCACGATGTAAGAGACAAAACGATCAACTAGATTTCTGATTCAATATTGTCTGTTTCAAAGTATGAACGAAAATTAACATAAATACTAATCTAATTCCTAAGCTAGGTAGGTTTTCGAAATTAACAAGGCTTGGGCTTGATAATTTCGGACTCCTTAATTAAATATAACTGGGCCAATTAATCACCTAAACATGTTGTGATAATTGGACTAAACTAAATTAAAAATAAATACAAAGTTTTTAAGACCAAATAAAATATAAGAAAATTTGTTTTCTTGGACTTGTCTTCCTTTTCTTCAATGATGGACGCCCAAATCTTCATCTTCAACACTTGTTAAATTCACCAACTTGTATTGATGAAATTCGACTCCATCATTTGCCAATCTCTTCGAAACGTAGCATTGCAAATAACCTTACAGCTTCTTGGCTCTCGACCTCGTCACTGCTCCTCCGAGCTGCAAGTCCCGATTGGTCTCTTCAATGCTAAGTCCCGTCTCATCACGGTATGCATTTCGACTTCGTCAAAATCTCAATTTTGACGGGGCAATGCAATTCAAGCCCGACCTCGTCAAAACGAGGCGGTATGCAGTTCGACTTTGTCAAAATCTCAATTTCGACGGTGCAATGCAATTCAAGCTCGACCTACTCAAAACGACTCGACCTCACGGGGGCAAGGCAATTTACACCTCTCTACAATGACCTCGCTTCTCCGACCTTTTGGGGGGGATGTGATAGGATGTGGCCCAGTGGCCCGGATCAGCTCGGCCCATTCCTAATTTCCCCAGCCCAATCCAGGATGAAGCCCAATAGCAGAAGTTAAGAAATTCAGCCAACCACCCCCGGCGGTCAGAGTACGGACGACAGCGCCCACGATCTCTCAACCACCCCTGACCTCAATTCTCTATAAATAGAGTCATTTTGTAAGACAAAGGGGGAGGACTGTAATAGCTGGCTTGAAATACTTCAAATACAAACAATCTCATTTTTCCTCCGTGGATGTAGATCTACCCAAAGATCGAACCACGTAAATTCTCGTGTTCTTAGTTTTCTGCAAATCTCACTATGACGAAAACACTCTAAAATCCACGATCGATCACATTTGTTTCTTTTTAGTATCCTTTTTGCTATATAAACTACAAAGAAATTTATTATATAAATTCCTTTATTGCTATGCATCTAATTATTTACTGTACTCATGTAATAACAAGTTTGAATATACTTCTATGAACTCACATAAATTATGTTATAGGCCTCTATCTTCGGTACCCTTGTAGAAATTATTCTTAATAAATTCTTCTCACTTACCGCATAACGGTAGATATCAATTAAATTCTATATTTCAACTCATTAAGTTAATCTCTAATTCATAATATATTTCTACTTATAATATTTTAGCTTAATATATGTATATATTTTTTTCCGGGATATTACATTTAATTATAAAATTTGATTCGAAAATTACCTTGCAAACGTGTTAAATTATCATCTACATTCTACACATATCAAAGAATAAAATAACAATATATTTACTTTGAGAGATATGAGTGGATTGACTAATTTTATCCAATATAATATAATGAGGAATTATACCAAAGTGCCAATTTCCCTTAGTGTAAATTAAAACTTGACTGAATTTTAAAAAAAAAAACTTAAATTTTGCCCAATTTTTACACAATAGGACTAAAATGCCCCCAACTTTGTTTCTCTTTAGTTCCCCTTTTCTTGAAGAAACCTTCCCCCTTCCATTTCAAAAAAAAGATTTGTGACATTTTCCTCCTCTCCCATTCTCTCTCTGCAAACCCTAACCTCTTTCCGTCCCCCGCGATTTCTCTGACAAACCGGCGACTCAGAGGGAAAGCGACGGGCTAAGCTAGGGTTTCAACACAGAGACGACGGCTATGCTTGCAGGAGAAGACGTTGGTGCTTGGAAATTAGGGTTTTGTTATTGTTTTGACCGTTTTCTGGCCGAATCCAAGTGTATGTGGTGCAATCGACCATTGGGCTTTGTTCTCCTCGGAAAGACGAAGAGATGAGGGGGTGGCTCGCTTATTTTGGTGGCGAAAAGAGGGAGAGACATGCCGGAGAAGATGAACCAATCGCGAAATCGCAAGTTGCACTTTAGCGCCACTGTTGGTAAGAATTTATCAAATTCTTATCTTCTCTAAAATGCTCGGTAAGAAATTGTTTGCTCTTACCTTTCTCTAGATGCTTTGGTAAAAAATTGATGATTATTATTGTTCTTCACCTGTTTTGTTGTAATAATTGAGATTTTGTGATAAGAAAATGCAAAAACATGAATTTGGTGCGTTAAAAAACTGGGCTTTAAGGCTTACTGCTTAATTGGTAAGAATTTGACAATTTGTTACCTCATTTTGGTAATAAAAGACTGGGTTTTTAAGGTTTAAAATTGATGATTATTGTTGTTCTCGACTTATTTTATTGTGATAATTGCAATTCCGTGGTAAAAAAATAAAAAAAATGGGAATTTGATGCGTTAAGAGGCTGGGCTTTAGGGTTAACTGCTTATGTTTGATAATAATAGTTAGTAAGAATCTGACAATTTCTTACCAAATATGTTGTTTTTTTGATAATTTCTTTTGTTCAATTTGATAAGAATTTGACAATTTCTTACCAACTCTGTAGTTTTTCTACTAATTGTTGTCTTACATCGCAGGTAGAGAGTTGTTTTTTTGATTTTAGAATGTGAAAATTTTGCAAAGCTTTTTGCTGGAATTTATTATAGGAAGTGTTCGGCCGGCGACAACTATGAGAAGGGAAAGACGAGAAGAGGCATTGAATATTAGATTGATTATCAGCCCACATTCTTTCTTCCTCTTTTCATTTTTTCTTTTTTTTCTTTTTCCCTTTTCATTCAGTTGTGATTTCCCTTTGGGAGAGGGGGATTGTTGTTTTGTTTTGCCTTTTATTTGGTTTTGGCCATAAATGATTGATATGTAGGTAGTAAATTTATACCACCTACATATATAATAAAACAATACATTTCCTATATTTTTTATTGAAATTTTTACCAAGTTACGGCCACACATACAAATTGTTCACTAAACAGAACATAAAAAATTATGTAATTATTACACAAATTGCAGAGTTGGTAAGAAATTGATAGTTCCTTACCACGTTCAACGTATTCAAAGATAATTTGTAAGAAATTGTCAAATTCTTACCAAACGAGTTGTAAAATTTATAACTCCTTACAATAAAAAAAGAAAAAAAGAAAAAAAATAGAAAAAGAATGATGAAAATAGTGAGAGGAGAGAAAGGGTTGAGTTTCACGGAAATAGAGAGAAGAGAGTGAATGTGTAGGAGAGAGAAAAATGATCTAGACATGTGCATGTGAGAAGAGAGAAAATAGGGAAAGAGAATAAAAAAGTAAGGGTATGTTGGGGAGGAATTCAAATTGTTGGGCAAAATTTGTGTTTTTTTAAATTTTGGTCAACATTTGATTTTCCTTACGTTTTTTGGGCATTTTATTTTCTGTCTCTAATATAATGTTTACTTTGTAAGACTATTTCCCATAAAAAGAGTCGAGAGGGCTAGAGAAGAAAAAAACAATTTCTCATAAAGAGAGATATATAGTATAACATCTATAAATTAATACAGCTAGGACCGGAAAAAATATTAATTTTAGAGAAGTATTAATGAATCGATAAATTATTAATTTATTAATTTAAAGAGGTATTCTATATTCATTTAATTTAAATTAATTACATCATAATTCATGAATTTAAATTCAATTACATAGAGATATAATGAGTATTAAATGTTAGGAACTTGAATCATCTTATTTAAAGTTTAAAATTCATACGTATGTTCAATAAGAACTTGAATCATCTAAATATTTAATGTTTAAGATTCATATGTATGTTAAATAATAAATACTTATAAAAGAATTACTATATACTCCCTCCATTTCGTGCAAAAAGTTTCATTTCTTTTTGACAATTCTGACACGCTTTTCCACGCTTCTTGATGATGGGTTTTAAAATGAATTTTTGAATTTTTTTTTCTTTTACAGGATACTGTAGCCTTTTGCACGAAATGGAGAGAATATATAACAAAAAAATTGTAAAAAAAAAAAAACATACCAAAAAATTACAATGACTTCTCATTTAAAAGGCTTTTAAGTGCCGTGAGAAAAGTGATAGATGAGATTCATTTTGATTTGAATTTCAATAGAAAACAAGCCACACTAAAATCATATTTTACTAAGTTGTCTTAGTTATCTTTGTAATTTTATGAAATTATTAATTTATGATGTTGATGGGACCCTTGTATTATATAGAGGTCTTAAAAAAATTATTATCTTATTAATTTATCGAAATTATTAATTTGAGAAAAATATTATTTTAGATAGGTTATTAATTTACCGATTATTAATTTATAGATTATATTGTATAAGAGAGAAAACCCTATTTTAATTCATAAATAAATAATTTCAATAGATAAATAAATTATTTACAACAAAAGCTGGAAAAAAATGCTAGGTCCATCTGAGTTGGGAGAGTTGTTGGGAGAGTTTTTAAATTGAAATTCTAATTTCCTTTCCTCTCTAAAATCGAAAGGCATGAAATACCAAAAGTACCCTCCCATGACAAGAAAGTGGAGGGGCAAAGACGGTAGTATAAGGCGTAAAAGGAACAAGGTTGACATAAATACCCTCTCTCTAACCCTTCTCAATTTCGACATCTCCAAATCCTCTTCGCCTCTGCCGCTGCCCCTCTAAATTAATCTCCGCTCCCTTTGCCCTCCAATTTTTCAGGTATTTTCAATTCTCTCCCTCCTATTGTCTCTCTCTATCTTCCCGCGCCATGATTTTTTTTGGTTTTGTTTAGTGTGTCTTCAGTGCATACAAGTCAGATCCGTGTGTTCTCGTGATTAATTCCAGATTTTGTGCCTGTTGATTAGTTCGGTTTAGTTTCTGTACACTTTATGCAGCTGATTAATTTCTGGTTTCGATTCGTTCGAGGATGGTTTAGTTTTTTAGTAGTTTGATTTAAGGGTTTTTTTTCTGGTCTGTAAATTTTGTTGTTGCGTGTTTTACTTGCATAGTGAAAAATTTGGTTATCGTTTCCTTTTTATTTTTCGAATGCTGTAATGAGTTCTATTCGTTTAGAGACTTACGTTTTCTTTGGATGATTCAGGATTTTTAGTTGATTTGATAAGCTTTCTTGAGGGTGTGTTACTGATTATTGTTCTTAAAGTTTGTGATTTATTCGTTTTATCTTTGAAGCATGTGCAAAATGTAAGAATCTTATTAGTGTGTGTGTGTTAAAACAGATAGATTATTGTTCTTGTTTGCCAACTTTTTTGTAAATGTATAGTTAAAGTTTATGCCTTTGTGCGATAGTCGTTTCGTTACCCGATGCCTGTGCAAAATGAAAGGAACTTATTAGTTCATACGTGTGTGTGAAGAGAGAGAGAGCCCCCATTGTTTAAATAAATTGATTATTGTTCCTGTTTGCCAATGTTTTTCCATGGATATATATTATGCTTTATGTTTTTGTGCAAAATGGATTTTTTTTCGATTTCTTTTATCAGATGATGAGGCACTGATAATGATGAAATTTTGGGTATTTGACAATATGCCTGAGTCGTTAATTGTATTTATTTCTTTTAGCACCAGATACTAAACAGGTGAGGAAGACTTTAAAGAACAAAAGCTCTGCTAGTTTAGTGCCAGAACAAATTGTGAATCAAGATTTCGTAATTGGATAATGAGGTGATATGCCTACAGTTAAGGACTTGCAATTTGGTCATAACTTGGCGACTGAACAGAGTCATCCTGTAGGAACACTGGTAGAGAATCATGATCATGATCACAATATTGACTTAAGGCCTGTAGATGATGGTGATGATATAGATATGGGCCATGATATTGGTGATAGTTATTTTTTGGCTCCGGTGATCGACCAAGAAATGTCTCTTTCACACGATCAAGATGCAGAATACGATCATGAATATGGTGAAGGTAGTGAGTACGAGAATAAGTACAATCCAGATGATCAGAAAGCGTTGAACGGCGAAAGTAGAGAAACGGGGCTTAGTCAGGATGAGAGTGGTGCTGAAAATCATGATAGACAATTGGTTATTACCTCAAGTGTCGATGAATTGCATTTCTCTGAAGATAATGAATTGGCTGTGTTGGAGAACTGTGAGGTTGATGAAAACTTTGAGGTCATGCATCAGAGCTCTGAAATGGTTGTCACAACTTCTCCTCTTCGTTCTGTTTTGCATTCTCAAGTTCTGACAACTTCTCCTATTGTTCAATCTCGAACTGTGGCTCCTCTACTTGCACATGAATTTATTGTGGGGCAAGAGTTTCCAGATGTGAAGAGCTGTCGAAGGGCATTGAGGGATATGGCAATTGCTCTCCATTTCGAGATTCAAACGGTGAAGTCCGACAAGAGCCGTTTCACAGCCAAATGCGCTAGTGAGGGATGTCCATGGCGAGTCCATGCTGCAAAACTTCCAGGTGTTCCTACCTTCACCATTAGAACTATCTATGCGGAGCATAATTGTGGTGGAATAGCTCATCTTGGTCATCAACAAGCGTCCGTTGAATGGGTTGCGAATTCTGTGGAAGAACGCCTTAGGGAGAATCCACATTACAAGCCAAAAGAAATACTTGAGGACATTCATCGTGCTCATGGTATAACTTTATCTTACAAACAAGCATGGAGAGGAAAGGAGAGGTTCATGGCTTCTCTTCGTGGCTCGTTCGAAGAAGATTATCGCCTTTTGCCTCAATACTGCAACCAGATTAGAAGGACAAATCCAGGGAGTATGGCATCAATTTGTGTAAACCCCGTCGATAACAGTTTCCAGCGCCTTTTTATTTCGTATCAAGCATCAATATACGGATTTCTCAATGCTTGTAGGCCTCTTATTGGACTTGATAGAACTGTTCTAAAGAACAAATACCTCGGAACCCTGCTTTTTGCAACAAGTTTCGATGGAGATGGAGGACTCTTCCCTTTAGCATTTGGTGTTGTTGATGAAGAAAATGATGAATCTTGGATGTGGTTTCTCTCCGAGCTCCACAAACTCCTTGACACCAACACTGAAAACATGCCAAGGCTCACAATCTTGTCCGATCGACAGAAGAGCATAGTTGATGGCGTGGAATCTAACTTCCCCACTGCTTTCCATGGCTTCTGCATGCTTCATCTCAGTGAAAGTTTCCGGAAGGAATTCAACGACAGCCTCCTCAGTGAACTTCTCTGGGAAGCCGCAAACGCTCTCACAGTCATGGAATTCGACTCCAAAGTCCTTGAAATGGAAGAGATATCCCAAGATGCTGCGTTTTGGGTTCGAAAAGTCCCGCCTCACTTGTGGGCCAATTCCTACTTCGAAGGCTCCCGTCTTGGCAACCTGACAGCCAACATTGTTGAGTCACTGAACTCTTGGATTCTACAAGCTTCCGGGCTCCCAATAGTTCAGATGATGGAGTGCATACGCCGACAGCTCATGACATGGTTCAACGAGCGCCGTGAAGCCAGCATGCAGTGGTCGTCAACGCTCGTCCCTTCTGCGGAGAGGCAGGTCTCCGATGCCCTCGATTCTGCACGGAGCTACCAAGTTCTTCGTGCAAATGAGGCTCAATTCGAAGTGATTTCTCATCAAGGGACGAACATCGTGGATGTGAGGAGCAGGTGCTGCTCGTGCCGAGGGTGGGAGGTCTACGGGCTTCCATGTTCGCACGCGGTGGCTGCGCTCCTTTCATGCAGGCAGAATGTGCACAGGTTCAGTGAGAGTTGTTTCACGGTGGCTAGCTTCCGGAAAGCATACTCTCAGACCATACATCCGATTCCTGATCGGAGTTTGTGGAATGAGGTGTCGAAGGATTATGGAGACCCGGGTGAGGATTTGGTGGTTAACCCGCCCAAATCACTGAGGCCGCCTGCGCAGTTGAGGAAGAGACGAGCATCGACCGGAGAGCGTGCGCAGGCGAAGAGGGTCGTGCATTGTAGCCGTTGTTACCAAACTGGGCATTTTAGAACTACATGTGCAGCTCCTATATAAAGATCAGATGGCCATTTTTCAGAAAATATTATTGTATGTCAATTTTAATTAGAAAACTGTGAGCTCGCATTTGGTGTGTTTTTTCCGTAGATGGAATTAGGGTTTGTTGATTAGTTGGAGATGAGTTTGGTAATTATATTTACTTAGTGGGTTTGATAATTAATGGTTAGGTTGTGTTAAAGAAAGTTTGTCTTGTAATTGCTTGAGATTGGCCCATCATCATCTCCGGTTCGCGGTTGGTTAATAGAATAGCAATACAAAGGCAATTATTTTATTTGGTACTCTCTTGGTCCCAATTTATTTGAATCCATTTTTATAAATTTGAGTCTATTATAATAATTAAATGGTTCAAGTAGGATGGGAGAGAGAGTAGGATGAGAGAGAGGGAGTATTATTTACAATATTATTTTCCATGTATCTAATTAATTAATATAAACATTTTCCTCTTATGAAATTTGAATGAGTTGAATTGATATGGAACATGCAATTGTCCCCATTTATTTGAAATGATTTTCAATTTAAAGAATTGTATTTGAGCTTTCGTTTGGTTGCATATCTGAATAGAGTTTGAACAAATTCTAATCAAACAGAAGTAGACTAGTTGCTAGCAATGCATTAAAGTTTGCTCAATTTCCCCCCCAATTTTAAACCCGAGTTCGAGCTGAGCATCAGTCTTTCTCAGACACGTAATTGTAATTGTATTGAAGCGTTTTAACCAACAATCTTGAGTTGGCTTAGTCTGTTTGATTATAAGTTTCCAATTTTCAATACTCTTTGAGAATTCTTTAATGGTGTATTTGATTGTCCAGATATTTTCCATTTAATAAGGCAAGCTTTGTACGATTTGCACTTACAATTTCAATATATTTAAGCGTGTCATTTTTTTTCTTCTAATTTCTATGTATTTTTTCTTCACATTAAATATATTACTTCCTCATTATGATGCACAGATTCTTCTAAAAATACCATATTGCAATATCGCACCCGCACCGGATACACGTGAGGGTGTGATTCTCGTGGGATACGCACCAGATACGCCACATGGCGAATCCTAAAAATAAAAAATAAAAAATAAATAGGATTCGCATATCGGGTGCGTTTGCCTCACAAATCCTATGCGTTTGGGGTTTATTTTTAAATAATTTTATATTTTAGGTTTTTTTATATATATTGTCAAAAAATTTAAATTACTATAAAATCAATATAGTATTTTATTTATGTGTATTGATTGAAAATATTATTTTTATTAACATTTATAATGTAATATTTAATTTATGAATTTTATTTTTAGAAAACCAGTCATATATTTAATAAAATATATAAATATATGAACATATCCTTGACGAATCGCAACCTAAATTTTTTGAAAATCCGTATCCCTGTATCCGAATCGTATCGGCCCCGCACCCGCACCCCCGCACCCATGCAACATAGCTTCCTCCCCTTTACAAATTTAGTTGCACGCGGCTGGACTCAATTGTCACGAAAATAAATTGTTTATAATAAAATTTAAAAGATAAAGTGGTGTTGTAAAGTAAATTGTGGAGCAGAATAAGAAGAAGAAAGGGGAAAGAAGGAGACGGCGCATGAGAGAAGTGAAAAGAGACGGCAATTTTCTCATTAGATCTGTATTCTCCATATTTTATATTAGGGTACAATGAGATATATATATATACAAGATAGAAAACCCTAACTAATAAGTAATGTCGATATATAAAATATATTTACAACACTCCCTCTTGGACATTACGATGTGATGTTCATGTCTCGTGAAAAACCTCTCTGTAAAAACCTTGTGGAAAAAATTCGGCAAAGGAAAAGAGAACATAACATACACTACTCGTGTGTTGCATTAATTGCCTCATTAAAAACTTTAACTAAGAAAACTCATTGGGAAAAACTTAGTAAGAGAAAAAAGAGTACAACTATTTGGCATTCTGGGCCTTATATTTTGGATTATATATTTCGGTCTTCAGGATCTAATATTCAAAATAATTTTAATATTTTGTTGCCCTATTCCAATAGTCATGCATATATTTTCTATGCATAGATATGAGGAGCTTTAGTGAATAAATCTGCAAGATTATCACTAAATATACAATAGTTTTTCTAAAACTCATATATGTAACACAAGATAATAATTAGATATCCTTATATAGGATAATAGGGGGTTTGGTCAATCGACCAGTCCAAAATTAAGCATTTTGGGGATCAAATTATTAATTAAGTAACAAACATCTGAATAATCCTTCAATATCAATCAATATCTTTCATAAAATTGACCAAGCTCTAGTCAATCTCGAAGATAAAAAAAACATTATCTTCAACATCATTCAAAATATCTCCTTCTAGGGGAATCTCAAAAAATAAACTAAGGTTTCTTGTACCTTAAAGATAACAAAGAATATGCCATCATACAAGTATATCTCCTTCTAGGAGAAATTTTCATCTTGCTACCAATTTAAAGTTAATGATATCAGGCCTGATAAAGTAGTACTTCTGGTACCCAAAATAATGAACTTCAGGTTCATTATTTCTTTGTTATCTTATACACTTCAAGTGATGATATGAGATGCTAAAAATGGATGCGATTTTCAAATATAACAATTTGAAATTCACAACAAGCAGATTGAATGCTATAATACTCATTCGGGGAGATACTTGGACTGCTATAATACTCCTTCATAGAGATAATCGGACTGCAGGCCGAGATGATATTTAGACATACACAAAAGTCTTTCATTTCCAAAATCTCTTAATTAAGCATGCGTTAGACTTTCATAAATTCTTTACGTGTAACAATTTATATAATATCAATGATAAGGATAAGATGTACCCCAAATCTATCAATCATTATAATGACAAATGTTTCCAAAACTATTCAAATATCTTTTGACAAACACGCAAGAACATATATCATTATTAACATATCCTTCAGGAGAATAACCTTATTATTGTACATGTTGCGATTTCAATTTCCTTCATATAGATATCCACTTCCAACGATTGATACAAAATATTGTGGTCATAATGTTCATCAATGGGATATCTTATTCATAATTACTGCCAAATATAATAAGTAACGGAACATAATGCATAACAGAAGAATTAAATTCAATTGAGGGTCTCTCTGCTAAAAACCCTAGAGCTACTCGCTTTATTTTCAACCACCTCATTAAACTTGATTCCTATTTAGAAACATTCATTTGTGTCCTGCTGGGACAACATTCTTCTAACAATAAATTTTTGAGGAATAATAGATTTTCGTCTATTTAGCAAGTGAAGCTCGACCTCAATCTCTTTTATTTTCACCAAGTGCTTCTGGCATAATAATATCATATTTATTCTTGGATCTAGATCATCATATCAAACTTATAACGAAAATGATTGAGGTAAAGATTGTCGTATGTTTCTCCGAATTGTCTTCATGACAATATATATAACCAAAATTAACCAGATTTATCCATCATTTCCCAATAATATATTTAATCTGGTAGTTCCGTAATCCCAGTGTTACGATTATTTAGTGCACTTACAAATATATACTGAGATTATCGTCTATAGGACGATCCTCTTCGGAGGTTCTATAGAGTGATATTATCTGAGATTTTCGTCTGCGGGACGATCCTCTTCAGAAGGTTTAATGAAGTAAAATCATTTGACGTTTGATTTTACTACAACTGATTTTATCTTTAGCACCAAAATAATTTACACGCTTCAGGCATCGAGAGCATCAATTAATGTATTTAGTTCATGAAGAACTTTAATTCAGTATGATGCGGCATATACAATAAATATATAAAATCACTCAATTGGCAGTCAATAACTAATTGAACTTGAAGTTCATTTTGTGTAGTGTGTGAATTAATATTGAATCCAACAAGAATTTTGCGGCATTTTTTCATTCATATCTCCCCCTAATGCCGTGAAAAGATTTGGTTGGATTATAAGAATAATGTACCAATGAATAAAATGATCCCCAATAATTGGCTCTATCAAATATTTATATCTTGATGGAGGGTACATATAATTTTTCTAGAGCCATATAGGTACGTTTTGGTAGTGATAAATAGAATTAGCAGATGGGGAAATGATGTCTATAATCACACACTAATTATAAGGGGAATGACCCAAACACTCATACTTTAATAAAATTTGAGAATAATTTGGGTATTTTAATTTCATTGCAACATCATTTTTGTTTATACTGCTTTTTCAAAGTGGAAGACAATAACATGGAGTATCGATGAATCTCTTCTTTTTTTATCGGATGTCCCCGAAGGGACATCAATGAATCTCTTCTAGAGCTGACAATAAGGATATTGTCATTTGAATTATGAAAATTCTCCACCTCTTTTCAGTAAAAGAATAATATTCTATATAATATTCTCCAAAATTTATTTCGATGCTCCAGTTTTAGCATGTGATCATCTTGTTAACAGTCAAGCTTGCTTCAGGCAAACTAATAGATGCAATTCACAATATTCATAGTCATGAGCCACAAGAGAGTAATTATTTCCATGACCTCGATCAATTCACAATGATCACATTTGTCGTCCATCACAGTAGGACTAAAAAATAATTCTCAAATTCTCCCTTGTCCACTTCTATAGGTAGTAATATGTGCTTCAGGTACCATGTGAAAACTACGAATGACTTCCAATAGAAATGAAAAAATACTTAGGATCCTTACATATGATTTATTTTAACAATGTATAACTTGTGGAGTACATAATCTAAAAATATGAGCTTAAACAATTATACTAAAAGGAGAAACTAAGACAATTTTGTCGTGATCCTACTATTGGAATACAAGAAAAAAAATTTCTTATAATTTATTTTAACATGTATACTACTGCCGGAGTACCTTTAAGAGTGGTGCCTTCTAGGCACACCTATTTGGAGAATTTACAAATAGCTTTTTTCCTTAAGTAGCATTGTGAACTAAGTCTTCCCACATGATACTAATATTTAGCATGTGATTCTAATATATCATTAAACGACTAGAAACTGAAAATAACCTCAGAGAATCCTTCCGATATAAGTCGTAATAAATAAATAAATGAATAATATTGGTAAACCAATTTATGTTAAATAGGCCTTCCGGGCACCAAGTCGGAGAATTTATAATTATCTATTCACTAACGTCGATGCAGTATAACAATCAGTCACTCTATCATTCATCATCAATCAAAATAGTTATTTCATGAGTACTAAATTACTAAAAGAATTCTTGGTATGGGGCAACAACCTATTAGCTGCATTCCTCTAAGAAACATTTACGAATATATATATCATTCAAAATTAAAAACAGAATACATAATTAAGCTTTGCAACATAATTAAAGAAATAAAAAAAAAATTGCACCATTGCCGACAGCAATAACATCAAATATATATGCAGATATTTTTCATGATATATTAGTCATGATTTGATGAGAACATGGAAAATTGGTAATACTGTATTTCAATTCCTATCATGACCTCCCGTCATTTATACGAAAAACGAATAAGACCAAAATAATGATGTTCAGAATTCATATTAATCGACAACAAAATTCTAGATTTATATATCAATTAACGAAAAGTTTATACAAACGCATATTCACAACTCTCTTTGATAATCATTTTAAAAATATTTTCAGATCTCTTAAAAAACCGATGAAACAATTCTATTACTACCAAAAGAAAATTGCGATTCAAAGATTAATGGCAGTAACAGTTTAATGTGCCCCAAAGATTGTATCTGCTCTCACAATTGCATAAAATCGCATAAATCTCCAAAATCTGCTCAAACGCGTTAGAAACTATCGTACTTCAAGATTCGCTCAGTTGATTAGAGACTCGTGATAGCGTGATAACGTGTTGTAAAATAATATTGTACACAATACAGAACAAAGAATAAGATAGGCGAGAGGAGAGAAACGGCTCATGAGAGAGAAGTGAAAAGACACGGCGGTTTTCTCATTAGATCTTCCATATTTTACATTAGGGTACAATGACATATATATATACAAGATAGAAAACCCTAACTAATAAGTAATGTCCATATATAAAATATATTTACAACAAGCGGTAGTTTTAGGGATATTTTTGTTTAAAGTAAAGTATAAAGATAAATTATGAATAAGCGGATCACAATGGCATTTGTGGATTATTGACTTTCCATTTTTTTATATGAGATTAGATTTGTGGGACGATCAAAAACTCTCTAGTGCACTCTTGATTTTTATCATGGCACTAGAGCAGGAAAAAAGATCCAGCTTCCGCATAAACAATCTTTATTCATTATTTTCCTTTATTTTTTGATCATGTTGTAACGAAATAGAGTAATTGTGAAATCGAAAGAAACAGAAAGCGTAAAAGTGACACAGATTTACGTGGTTCACCAACGTTGTGTTGGCTACGTCCACGGGCAAGAACGGAGAACAGTTTTATTCAGATGACGGCTACAAGTTACAGAGATTGTGTGCCCTACTTCTAATACAGAAACATATTGGGCCTAATACAGAAACATAACATACCGTCGGGCCGGGGGCGTCTCTGCCCCCCGGACCCCCGTTTGCGTGGCGGCAAACATTATGGATTCAAGGCATACTAACAGATTTTTTTTATTTTTTTATTTTTTTTTCATCACCATGTCTAAGAAAGATGATGAAGCATCTGACGAAACACCTGATACAAAATCATCGGGATCAGCTGCGGTGGATGTGGTGTCTCCCTTTTTTATCTCCGGCTCCAACAGCCCCAATTTAATCTTCACAAGTGACCTACTTCGTGATGGAAATTATGCGGATTGGGCCGATGAAATGAGTAACGCCTTGTTCGCGAAAAATAAATATGGATTCATTGATGGATCTATTCCTATCCTCCAGATGAACGTTCATCAAAATTGTTGCTATGGAAGCAATGCAATGCCATGGTAAGGGGATGGTTGCACAACTCGATGGACGAAGAAATTCGCAGCAGCGTAAAAACACGCCAAAACTGCACAAGAGATCTGTGAAGACCTGCTTGAGCAATTTGCCAGTGAAAGTACACCCAGGGAGTATGAGTTAAAGCGGGCAATAACATTCACAGAAACAAGAAAAACTCTCTGTCTCAGCCTACTACACCAAGCTCAAGGGTTTATGTGACGAAGTTCAATCGATCTCGCCGATTCCCAAGTGCAAGTGCAATGGATGCACTTGTGATACATCTAAACAATTGGCAACCACGAAGGAAAAAGAATGACTGTATGAATTACTCATGGGTTTGGATGAAATTTTTGGAACTGTCAAAACACTGATATTAAGCATGAAGCATACGGTTTCGCTTGGAATGGCTTTTTTCATTATTTCGGAGGATGAAAAGCAGAAGCAAATTACCACAGCTGGAAGGACAAATGTTGATGTAGCAGCTTTTCAAACTCACACCGTTCGTCGTTGATAGGATATGGCCTAGCTACTAGGCCCAAGCATCGAGCCTAATATAATTGGGCTCTGACTGTCAAGCTCGGCCTATTGCAGCTCGGCCCACTTAAGAGCCTTACTTGGCTCGGCCCAAATAGCCTACCTAGGCCGAGTCCACTTCGGTCCACCTTAAAGGAACCTCTACACCAAGGCAACTCCTACATCGACTACAATTCAAGCTCCACGAGAGATATAGAAGCTCAGTGTTTATCCAATAAAGGAGGAGATCAAGCCAAAGAGTCCTAATAGGAAAAGACTTGTAAACCTAGTCGAATTCCATATGTAAACACTTATAAATAGGGGTTTAGAATAGGTTGAAAAGGGGAGAACAATCTTGTAATCACTACTCATACAAGCAATAAAGATCTATACTCTTTCCGCCCGTGGATGTAGATCTATTCCAATAGATCGAACCACGTAAATCCCTTTATGTTCCGTTTACTTTCGTGTTCGTTAATTCCTTGTCTACATGCATTAATTACCTTACGAAAATAAGTTCGATCACTGGCGCCGTCTGTGGGAAACGAAATTTTTGATTTTCGATCAAAAATTTTCTAGGTAATCTACAGCCATGACAGGAAGACTAACGCGATCCCCCCCAAACGCGAAATCACGATTTGTTCGGAGCAGCTTCTATTATTCGCCAATTCCGGACTGAAATCACCGCCAAATTGGACGAAACCATCTGGAAACATGTTCTACTCGTCGAGAGGATTCCAACCGTAGGTTTCTCGTCAAAAACCGATCACCGGTGCGGCGGGAATCACGTCTGGAAGTTCGTACTGTTGCACGACTCGCGAAATCACGATTCGTTCGGAGCAGCTTCTGTTATTCGCTAATTTCGGGTTGAAATCACAGCCAAATTGGACGAAACCACCCGGAAACATATTCTAATCGTCGAGAGAATTCCAACGGTAGGTTTCTCGTCAAAAACCGATCACCGGTGCGGCGGGAATCACGTCTGGAAGTTCGTACTGTTGCACGACTCGCGAAATCACGATTCGTTCGGAGCAGCTTCTGTTATTCGCCAATTCCGGGCTGAAATCACCACCAAATTGGACGAAACCACCCGGAAACATCTTCTACTCGTCAAGGGGATTCCAACGGTAGGTTTCTCGTCAAAAACCGATCACCGGTGCGGCGGAAATCACGTCTGGAAGTTCATACTGTTGCACGACTCGCGAAATCACGATTCGTTCAGAGCAGCTTCTGTTATTCGCCAATTCCGGACTGAAATCACTGCCAAATTGGACGAAACTACCCGGAAACATGTTCTACTCGTCGAGAGGATTCCAACGGTAGGTATCTCGTCAAAAACCGATCACCGGTGCGGCGGGAATCACGTCTGGAATTTTGTACTATTGCACGACTCGCGAAATCACGATTCGTTTGGAGCAGCTTCTGTTATTCGCCCATTCCGGGCTGAAATCACCACCAAATTGGACGAAACTACCCGGAAACATGTTCTACTCGTCAAGAGAATTCCAACGGTAGGTTTCTCGTCAAAAACCGATCACCGGTGCGGCGGGAATCACGTCTGGAAGTTCGTACTGTTGCACGACTCGCGAAATCACGATTCGTTCGGAGCAGCTTCTGTTATTCACCAATTCCGGACTGAAATCACTGCCAAATTGGACGAAACCACCCGGAAACATGTTCTACTCGTCGAGAGGATTCCAACGGTAGGTTGCTCGTCAAAAACCGATCACCGGTGCGGCAGGAATCACGTCTGGAAGTTTATACTGTTGCACGACTCGCGAAATCACGATTCGTTTGGAGCAGCTTCTGTTATTCTCCAATTCCGGGCTGAAATCACCACCAAATTGGACGAAACCACCTGGAAACATGTTCTACTCGTCAAGAGGATTCCAACGGTAGGTTGCCCGTCAAAAACCGATCACCGGTGCGGCGGGAATCGCGTCTGGAAGTTCAAGCTGCTGCACGACTCGCGAAATCACGATTCGTTCGTAGCAGCTTCTGTTATTTGCCAATTCCGGACTGAAATCACCACCAAATCGGACGAAACCACCTGAAAACATGCTCTACTCGTTGAGAGGATTCCAACACGATCAATCGCCGCCGCTGCCGCCGCCAACACGGGAAAGGATATTCAGCAAACCGGACAAGGTCCGACAACAAATCCACCTGTTCAGGAAGCCGAAATCCACAAAGGCGAGGCAAGCCAGGCGCAAGATCTACACCCGGCAACATACCGGCTATCTAGGAAGGAACACGCCAAAGGCCAGACTCCGGACGGACACATTGAGCATGTTGGATAAGCATAGCAAGATTTTCTCCGGCTCGCCAAAAACAACACAACGCTCAGCCGTGAAAAAGGACAACCCTCACGCAAAGATGGTAGAGAGCACGAAGCTTACCTCTGGATCGCGGCATCGGCAAAAGTCCCCTAGCGTCAGGATCATAGACGCACGGGACGTCGGGATCCGCCAACGGGGCCACCATCGCATCTCACCTCGCCGCAACACCATCTCACCTCGGCGCGACACCGTCTCACCTCGGCACGATGAGGACAATTACCTCGCACTACGAAGCCATTATGGCATAGCAGGTCGGTTAGCAAGAGCCGACAAAGCTGATAGGCACAAGCGCGAAGCCGACAAGGCCAAACCTTCAGATCGGAAGAAGGATCAGAATGACCGAGGCCAAAGTCGGCGAAGTGCCTTCGACAAGCTCCAGCATACACCCCTGGAATCCAGGCTTGGACCTCGGCAAAACCAGGAATGAAGCCAACTCACTCCATTGACGAGGCCGAAGCTAACTCACACCGATATGTTCGAGAAGCCTCGGCCTATGTCAAGTGGAAGGGAGAAGCGCCGATCCAAGGAGTACTGTCGCTTCCATGAGAATTACAGGTGCGATATCGAGGAATGCAGAAAGCTTGCTGCGGTCATTGAGCAATTGGTGCGCGACAGCACCCTCAAGAAGTACCAAAGTCGCAGCCGACGTTCTGACC
Source organism: Mentha longifolia (assembly GCA_001642375.2). Lineage (NCBI taxonomy): Eukaryota > Viridiplantae > Streptophyta > Magnoliopsida > Lamiales > Lamiaceae > Mentha > Mentha longifolia. Next base: position 686,523 of record CM038121.1, on the reverse strand, counting down.
AGCACGAAGCCCACACTCGAGGCAAAACGTAATAAAGACGATGAATTCCTCTCAAGGCCGAGGCCGACCGAAGTCTCTCGAAGTTAAACTCCTAAGTACTGACAAAGCCGAGGAGACAGGTCGACTCTCAAGGCCGAGGCCGACCGAAGTCTCTCGAAGTCAAACTCCTAAGTATTGACGAAGCCGAAGAGACAGGTGTACTCTCAAGGCCGAGGCCGACCGAAGCCCCTCGAAGTCAAACTCCTAAGTATTGATGAAGCCGAGGAGACAGATCCACTCTCAAGGCCGAGGCCGACCGAAGTCCCTCGAAGTCAAACTCGTAAGTGTTGACGAAGCCGAGGAGACAGGTCCACTCTCAAGGCCGAGGCCGACCGAAGTCCCTCGAAGTCAAACTCCTAAGTACTAACGAAGCCGAGGAGACAGGTCCACTCTCAAGGCCGAGGCCGACCGAAGTCCCTCGAAGTCAAACTCCTAAGTACTGACAAAGCTGAGGAGACAGGTCCACTCTCAAGGCCGAGGCCGACCGAAGTCTCTCGAAGTCAAACTCCTAAGTACTGACGAAGCCGAGGAGACATGTCCACTATCAAGGCCGAGGCCGACCGAAGTCTCTCGAAGTCAAACTCCTAAGTACTGACGAAGCCGAGGAGACAGGTCCACTCTCAAGGCCGAGGCCGACCGAAGTCCCTCGAAGTCAAACACCAAAGTATTGACGAAGCCGAAGCAAGCCTAGTAACTCCATTAGGCAAAGCTCTTATCCAACTCCAGTTCCCATCATAGCCATCGACTACATCAAATGGGTGGAAGCCGAACCCTTGGCAGAAATCACGAGCAAGAACGCCCTCAACTTCGTCTGGAAGAACATAGTATACCGCTTCGGCATACCCCATATCCTCGTCTCAGAAAATGGGACACAATTCATGGACAGAACATTCAGAGAATGGAGTGAAGGGCTTCATATCCAGCAGAAGTTCACTTCGGTAGCTCATCTTCAAGCGAATGGCCAAACCGAAGTTACAAACTGAACTATTGTCAGGGGACTCAAAACCCGCCTCGACAAAGCCAAAGGAGATTGGGGAGCGAACTTACCCCAAGTTATAGTCACACCACACAACTCCCCAGACCTCGAACGGTGAAACACCTTACAATTTGGTGTATAAATCCGAAGCAGTGATCCCGGTGGAGATCGACCTGCCGAGCCCGCGCACTCTCAACTTCACAGCCGAAGTTAACGAGGAAGACCTCCGAACCGAACTGGATCTGTTGGAAGAGAAATGAGAGCTCGCCTAGATAAGAGAAGCCAAGTACAAACAACAAGTAGCTCGGTACTACAACCAAAGAGTGAAGTACCAACAATTCCAAGTAGGCGACCTCGTACTTCGGAACAACGAGGTCAGTAAAGCGGAAAGGCTCGGCAAGCTTGAAGCCACATGGGAAGGACCGTACTGAGTTGAAGAAGTCCTCAGCAAAGGGTTGTACAAGCTCGCCCACTTATCCGGTAAGCCAATACCCCGTGCATGGCACATTACTTATTTAAAGAGATACCTTGCACAAGTGGCCGAGAGTAATGTCCAAGTTCATATAGTTCATTTAGGTCATTTAGGTCGTCTTATTAGGGTCTTGCATACATCTTGCATTTGCATACATCTTGCACATCTCTCTCTATGCCACTTATGCATATTATCTCGACAAATAAGGAATTTAAAGCCAAACTTTGTCGAAATCCAATTTCCGAAGTGAGCTATTTAAAGCCAAACTTCGTCAGAATCTAATTTCCGAAGTGAGCTATTTAAAGCCAAACTTCGTCGAAATCCAATTTCCGAAGTGAGCTATTTAAAGCCAAACTTCGTCGAAATCCAATTTCCGAAGTGAGCTAGTAAAACCCTGACGAGGGTACTTAATAAACTCCATAATAGGAGTAAAATTAAAACGCGCGTATTGACTAACCTCGGTTAAAAACAAAGATACGGCCTTTGTTTAAAACAGAGAAGAGCCTAAACCTCGTCTGAAGACCCTCGTGCTAATTAAAGCATAAACTTCGTCTTTGACGAAGTCATGCTATTCAAAGCCTAAACTTCGTCTTTAATGAAGTCGTGTTGTTCAACGCATTCCGACTTCGTCGAAATCTAATTTCCGAAGGGGCAATGCGAGTTAAGACCCACCTCGTCTTAACGAGGTGGCCAGCATTCCGACTTCGTCGAAATCCAATTTCCGAAGGGGCAATGCAAATTTTACACCCACCTCATCTTAACGAGGTGGCAAGCATTTCGACTTCGTCGAAATCTAATTTCCGAAGGGGCAATGCAAAGTTAATACCCTACTCATCTTAACGAGGTGGCCAGCATTCCGACTTCGTCAAAATCCAATTTCCGAAGGGGCAATGCAAATTTTACACCCACCTCATCTTAACGAGGTGGCAAGCATTCCGACTTCGTCGAAATCTAATTTCCGAAGGGGCAATGCAAAGTTAATACCCTCCTCGTCTTAACGAGGTGGTCAGCATTCCGACTTCGTCGAAATCTAATTTCCGAAGAGGCAATGCAAATTTTACACCCACCTCGTCTTAACGAGGTGGCAAGCATTCCGACTTCGTCGAAATCTAATTTCCGAAGGGGCAATGCAAATTTAATACCCACCTCGTCTTAACGAGGTGGCCGAATTCCGACTTCGTCGAAATCCAATTTCCGAAGGGGCAATGTGAATTTCAGTTCGACCTCATCCTAACGAGGCGCTACACATTCCGACTTCGTCAAAATCTTATTTCCGAAGGGGCAATGTGAATTTCAGTTCGACCTCGTCCTAACGAGGCGCTACACATTCTGACTTTGTCAAAATTGTATTTCCGAAGGGGCAATGTGAATTTCAGTTCAACCTCGTCCTAACGAGGCGCTACACATTCCGACTTCGTCGAAATCTTATTTCCGAAGGGGCAATGTGAATTTCAGTTCGACCTCATCCTAACGAGGTGCTACACATTCCGACTTCGTCGAAATTGTATTTCCGAAGGGGCAATGTGAATTTCAGTTCGACCTCGTCCTAACGAGGCGCTACACATTCCGACTTTGTCGAAATTGTATTTCCGAAGGGGCAATGTGAATTTCAGTTCGACCTCGTCCTAATGAGGCGCTACACATTCCGACTTCGTCAAAATCTTATTTCCGAAGGGGCAATGTGAATTTCAGTTCGACCTCGTCCTAATTAGGCGCTACACATTCCGACTTCGCCAAAATCTTATTTCCGAAGGGGCAATGTGAATTTCAGTTCGACCTCGTCCTAACGAGGCGCTACACATTCCTACTTCGTCGAAATTGTATTTCCGAAGGGGCAATGTGAATTTCAGTTCGACCTCGACCTAACTCCTACTTCAACTTTCTACCCCGAGTCACACCCTCACTTCTATATCTTTTTGGGGAGGGATGTGATAGGATATGGTCTAGTTACTAGGCCCAAGCATCGAGCCCAATATAATTGGGCTCTGACTGTCAAGCTCGGCCTATTGCAGCTCGGCCCACTTAAGAGCCTTACTTGGCTCAGCCCAAATAGCCTACCTAGGCCGAGTCCACTTCGGTCCACCTCAAAGGAACCTCTACACCAAGGCAACTCCTACATCGACTACAATTCAAGCTCCACGAGAGATATAGAAGCTCGGTGTTTATCCAATAAAGGAGGAGATCAAGCCAAAGAGTCCTAATAGGAAAAGACTTGTAAACCTAGTCGAATTCCATATGTAAACACTTATAAATAGGGGTTTAGAATAGGTTGAAAAGGGGAGAACAATCTTGTAATCACTACTCATACAAGCAATAAAGATCTATACTCTTTCCGCCCGTGGACGTAGATCTATTCCAATAGATCGAACCACGTAAATCCCTTTGTGTTCTGTTTACTTTCGTGTTCGTTAATTCCTTGTCTATATGCATTAATTACCTTACGAAAATAAGTTCGATCAGTCGTCAAGATAAAGGTGGCGGACGTAAGGACAATAAAGGTGAGCCAAAGAAGTGTGCGCACTGTGGAAAACTTTATCACACAATTGATTAGTGCTATGAGATCGTGGGGTACCCATAAAAGAAAGAACGTGACGGTGTAAAGAAGGAGGATCACCGAAACAAATCAAAGGGCACCTAAAAAACAACACACATGGCGACAGGCGGTGGTAGTCCGATTCCAAGGGTAACAGCAGACCAATATGCATAATTGAAACAAATAAAAGCAGGTATATAACAAATAAAAGAAACCGCATAAATCAGTAAAAATAAATTTAAATTTTACAATAGATATAGATAACGGTCACACATCAAAACCGTTATCTATGCTGAGTCATACATAACGGCTAATAAAATACATACATAACAGTTTCATAGAACCGTTATCTATACACAAATTATACTTAGCGGTTATACAAAAATTTACATAACGGTTTAAAACCGCTATGTATGTGGAACTAAAGATAACGGTTAAAAACCGTTATCTATGTTGGGGTACCTTTCATAACACTAGTATATATAACGGTTTTTTTACGCACATAGATAACGGTTAAAAACCGTTATCTATGTAAGTTTTTCTAGTAGTGATGGAATATTTTAGCAAAATGGGAAGCACATCACAGGCAACTTCCAACGAAAGGGCTTTTACAATCAACATGGCTGGGAAGATCAATGCTTTTAGACCATGGAGTATTGATTCCGGGGCAAGTGAACATATAACATGTGATAGCAGGTTGCTTGTGAATCAAATAAATTCAGATAATGGAATGCCAGTAAGAATTCCTAATGGTGAAGTGGCCCCTATAAAAGGAGTTGGGGAAGCAAATTTGCCTAATGGATTAAAATTGAATCATATTCTGAACATACCCGATTTCAAGTGTAACTTGATATCAGTTAATAGATTGACCCGAGATATGAATTGTGTTCCCACATTCTTTCCGGATTTTTGTCTACTGTAGGACTTACCTTTGAGGAACCTGATTGGAGTGGGTAGGCACCCCAATGGTCTATATTGCTTGGAGCCACACAGTTCAAATAGGTATGGCCATGACTGCCACTGTCGACTCGAAACAATAGCATAAAATATTAGGACATGCTTCGAAAATAAAGTTACAATTTTTAAGTAGTTTTGAGAAAATTATGAGCATTGTGATTCTTGTTTAAGGGCAAAGTTGACTAAGTTGCCGTTCCCACCAGTACTATACGAACTTCGTCTTGTTTTCAACTCATTCATTGTGATATTTGGGGGGGCTTATCGCACACCTTCATTTATGGGTGCACATTATTTCTTATCCATTGTGGATGATTTTAGTAGAGGTGTGTGGGTATTTCTCATGAAAAACAAGTCAGAGGTGCGTTAGTACTTAATTAATTTTTGTAATATGGTGGGTAATCAGTTTAGGAAATGTGTTGAAAGAATCTAGACTGATAATGGGGTGGATTTCAATCCAATTATATGTTAGATTATTATAACGATCATGGGGATTATGCTTGAAACATCTTGCATAGACACACCCCAACAAAACGAAGTAGTCGAGAGAAAACATCGACATATTCTTGAAGATTCTTGAAGTTGCAAGAGTTTTGTGTTTTGAGGCAGGATTACCAATTGATTTTTAGGGAGAGTGTGTTTTGACTGCCACATACATTATCAATTGATTACCCTTCAAAATTCTGTTTGGAAGATTGCCATATTATCAACATCTTCGTGTGTTTGGCTGTTTAGTCTATGCCAAGGATAACAAAATAGGGGGTGATAAGTTTGGCATTAGAGGACGACGATGTGTTTTCGTTGGATATCCCTATTCACAAAAAGGGTATCGGGTTTTTGATTTGTAGATGAGGCAAATATACACTTTCCGCGATGTGAAATTTGTGGAGAATGTTTTTCCTTTCCAGGAAAGTGAACAAGACGTGGACTTGAAGAAATGAAAAGGCAACAGAATGTTGAATGTGAAGAAGATAGGCCAGCTGGAAGTAATGAAGTTAGCATAAGGGAAGAACTAATTGAAGGTGTTTCTGGGTCACGACAAATATGAGACCAATTCAGCTCACAATGCAGTTGAACAGGGGGAGCAAGTTCAGCAGCCTATTGAAGTTCTAAGAAAAAGTGGGCATGCAAAACAATAACCAAAACATCTTGAAAAATATGAGATTTTGCCACAATCCATAGACCATTTGCAGCCCACTACTGATCCGGGGACCTCTGATGGTAAAGTGAAGATTTCAAACCAAGAACAATAACAGAAAAACGTAAAGAACACCTCAGAACCGATCGGTTCTGCCACAGCAATATGCCGCCAATAGTAATTCTCCAATAATCAATAAACCCTAGTTTAAGATAACATCTTTAAATACTACTAATTACTTGTTCTATAAGAAAGGAAATACCAACTAATAAATACCAACTTATAAATAATAAATAATAAATCAACGGCCCACGGCCCAATACTCGACTCAACCCGCGGTGGCTATTGCCTTCTTTCTTCGAGTATAGACATTGATCGGCTGCATGCTATGAACTCCCGCCTCCACCGGAACAGCCTTGTCCACAAGGCTAGAGTGCTCCGAAAACTGCCCCTTCAGCACCTCGACGTCCTCCCACGAATTCTCGTCCACTTCCAACCCCTGCCAACACACCAAAAGTTGCTCCACATCCACATTATTACGTCGCACCCAACGACGTCACAATATATCCCCCGGCACAAATAGAAAACCATTACCAGACAGCCTTTCCGGTAATGACGCTGCCAACACGCCGGTCCCCACAGCCGGTTTGAGCAATGACATATGAAAAATGGGATGAATGCAGGACTCTGCCGGCAATTGCAAACGATAAGCCACCTTTCCAACATGCTCCAACACCTCAAAAGGACCGAAAAAATAAGGAGCGAGTTTAGCATGCGAAATAGCAAACAAACTGCGCTAACGATAAGGCCGAAACTTTAAATAAACCTTATCCCCAACTGCAAACTCCAGATCACGACGATGTTTGTTTGCCTCACGAACCATGCACTGACTAACTCTCTCTAAATGAGCCTTCAACCGAGCTAAAATCTCATTTCTTGTTTGCAACTCTTCAGCAACAGCTTGCACATGGATCTCCCCCGGAAGGAACGGCACCAAGAGAGACGGTGGTCGACCATAAACCGCCTCAAACGGCGTCATTCCCGCAATTGACTGAAAACTGGTGTTAAAACAAAACTCTGCCCACGACAACATCTTTGCCCAACTCTTCGGACGTTCAAATGCAAAACAACGCAAATAAGTTTCCAAACAACGATTCATTACCTCAGTTTGACCATCCGTCTCTGGATGATAAGACGAACTCATCCTCAACTTTGTTCCCATAACACGAAACAACTCAGTCCAAAATGAACTAAGGAACAATGGATCCTAATCAGAAACTATGGAGTTAAGAACCCCATGCAGACGTATCACCTCTCGCACAAACACCCCAGCTACCGACTTGGCCATGTATGGATGTCGAAGGCCCATTAAATGACAATATTTGGAAAGACGATCCACCACAACAAGGACACAGTCAAATCCCTCAGAATGCGGTAGTCTTGAAATAAAATCCATACTCACATCCGTCCAAACCCGATCCGGAATAGACAGCGGCGTGAGTAACCCTGCAGGACTCTTCATCTCATACTTGTTCCTTTAGCAAACATCGCATGCCGCCACCATCGCCGTTACTGCTCGCATCATGCCCGGCCAATACAAATTTGTTGCCATCCTCCTATACGTACGGAACGCCCCCGCATGACCTCCAGAAGGCGTAGCATGAAATTCCTCAAACAATTGCGGAATCCAAGGAGAATTAACCGGCAATACTACCCTTCCTTTATAAAACAAAGTTCCATGCCCCAAGGAATAATGTTTCGGCGCGTTCTTACCTTTCTTCAAGGCGTCAATTATGCGAGCTAAACGCGGATCACTGGCCACCATCTTCTGCAATGCCTCCCAATCCTTCCACCTCGGCATTGTCAATGCCTCCAACTCCCCTTCGCCGACTCCAACATCCCCGTCACAAACTCATCCTCATCACGCCTCGATAAAGCATCGGCGGCCCTGTTCAACCTCCCTTCCTTATACACAACATCAAAGTCAAAACCTAGTAGCTTAGCAGCCTAATTTTGTTGTGCCGGAGTCGTAAGCGCCTGAGATAATAACTGCTTCAAGCTACGCTGATAAGTGCGAACCACAAATCGTCTACCCAATAGATAAGGTCGCCAATGCTATACGAGTAACACCAAAGCCATCAATTCCTTATCATAGGCCGACTTAGCCAGTAGACGGCCCGACAAACTCTTGCTAAAATAGGCCACCGGTCTCTTTTCTTGCATCAATATTGCCCCCAACCCACATCCTGATGCATCACATTCTATCTCAAACGGCTTCGAAAAATCCAGCATGCATAATACCGGAGCAGACGTCAAAGCCCGCTTGAGAGCCTGAAATGCCGATTCTGCCTCCTCCGGCCAAGATCATTTTTTCGATCCCTCCTTCTTTAATAATGCCGTCAACGGGGTTGCCAGCTTCCCATATCTCAAATAAAGAGATGATAGTAGCCTGTCAAGCTAAGAAAACCACGCAATCCTCGCACCGTCGTAGGCGTCGGCCACTTCAGCACATCTCCAATCTTGGTAGGATCCATTTGCACTCCCTCACGAGAAATGATATGACCCAAATACTCCACCTGCCCATGCCCCAAAACACACTTCTTCAGATTGATAACCAATGAGTTCTCACGAAGAATCTGAAAAACTGTTCTCAAATGGCTCAAATGCGCCTCCCAAGAAGAGCTGTAAACAAAGATATCGTCGAAGAAAATGAGCACAAACTTCCGATGAAAATGGTGAAAGACATCATTCATTAGGCATTGAAAAGTGGCCGGAGCATTTGTCAACCCAAACGGCATCACCAGAAATTCATAGTGCCCAGCGTGACTGCGAAACACCGTCTTTGGTACATCCTTCGGAACAATCCGTATCTGATGGTAGCCAGACCGCAAATCGAGCTTGGAGAAAATACTTGCCCCATGCAATTCATCTAGCAGCTCCTGAATCACCGGAATAGGGTACTTATCGGGAATGGTGACCTTATTCAGCGCCCGATAATCCACACCAAAAATGCCATGACCCGTCCTTCTTACGAACCAAGAGTACAGGGCTCGAATAAGGATTGCTGCTCGGCTGAATAACACCTGCCGCTAACATCTCTGCCACCAGCTTCTCCATCTCGTCCTTTTGGAAGTGATTGTAATGATATGGCCGTACTGACACCGGTGACGCTCCCTCCTGCAGCACAATTCTATGATCGGTCGAACGGCAAGGCGGTAAACCCTCCAAGGGCCTCGTAATTGTCGGAAATTCAGAAATCAAGGCTTGTAGTGTCTCTTGCTGATCAGCTGATAAGGTAGACGAGTGCTGAAACCCCTTGGCACATGACTCTGGCACCGCCATAAGGAGCCATGCATCGTCGTCCGTCCGGAGAGTACGCAGCTCCGATCGAGCACAAGCCCGATGCATGAGGGCTGGATCCCCCACTATACGAACTCGCTGCTCTCCCATCATAAACTCCATCGATAGCTTGGCCCAGTTCGTTACCCTCGCCAAGTTGGATGAGCCACGACATCCCCAATATCAAATCCAACACTGCGCAGGGGAAAGACGAAATAAGTGAGGTGGAAAATGTGATCTGCCACTACCACAGGCACATCACGGCAGGCTCCCTGCGACTGTTCTCAACAGTGAGTTGAAGCTCACGCGCCCGCTGCTCGGAGATAAAATAGTGATTGGCTCCACTATCCACCATCGTGAGTAAACGATGATCTCCCACCCAAGTGAACAATTTCAAAGTCTGAGACCCATCGATACCTAGAGAGGATAATTTTGAGAGTTGCAAATCCGGTTCCGGTTGCTCCACCAACCCCGGAACGGTGTCAAGAGGATCCGGCGGCTCGACATGATCATGTGGTCCGGGGTCCTCGTCATCTATGTTGAGAAGGAGAGCAAGCTGCCTGGGTGGGCATTTATGGAGCAGCCCATACTTGCCGCCGCACCGAAAACACAGCCCCTTAGCACGATATTCCTCCTGCTGTGCGAGGGAAAGGCGGCGAGAGTTCCGAGGAGCCGGAGAGGTGACTGAACGAGCAGATGAGGACTCCGAGTTGGAGCCCGCTGGCTGTGACTGTCGCTGCACGGACACAGGGGCACGCTGAAATATAGAAGCTGAAAACGGAGGGTGAGACGATACAACTTGGGTTTGACTGGGTCGAGCAATATGCCGGGCTACCCTGATGGCTGCTGACACATCGTGTAGCTCCAGATTGGGCAAGCGGTCGCGAATGGAGGGCTTAAGACCGCCCAAGAAAACTCCGAGATACTGTTCGGGCGGCAGTGACAGCAGTTGAGCGACCCGAGCCTCGAATAGAGCAAGATAATCTTCTAACGACCCCGTTTGCCATGTGAGATGCAGAGCCTCATAAGCATTGACTGCAGGACTGTCTCGAAAATGAGCCCCTAGCTCCTTTGAAAAATCCGACCAAGAGATCGACGCCTATCGCCGAAGTACCCACTGTGCCCAAAACATGGCGTTACCTAAAATTTATGATGTGATCAACAATATGCGGAAGCTACGAATTGAACACACGTCAACTACAAGTGGATTCAATCCAAACGACAACTATGAAATATGAATGATAATCTCTAAAATCTACCCACGAATACACTGAATAGGCGGTGACAGAAACCTAAGCAATTCAATTCCAATTAAGCTCAAATTTTAACAAGAGTTACAAATTAGGGTTATGAAGAACATATCCAAAATTCAGCGAACACGCACGAGGGGTTTGGTATTTGGCACGGGACGGACTTTTGGGTCAATTTTAGGTTAAAATTCGGGACGGTGGGTTTACGAACGGAAATCTGGATTGGGCAAGGGTTTGGGGATGAAGTATGGGCAGGTTTTGGTGTTGGAAGAAGGTGGTGATATATATGATAAAGATGGAGGCGTGGGATGGAACGGAAAACAGAAAAACAGATTGAGAACTTACTCGAAAACGAACCCCGGATCTACTTGAATCCGAAACGCGCCTATGGAGCAAACTTCATGGCTTGTCTAACCCGGATACGACTGGATCTCATGAACGAGACAATTGATTTCAAGTTTGAAGTCGCCAACAATCAAACTCTACCAAGAACACAAAAGAATTCGTGAACCAAAGCACGATGGAGACAAATCGATCAATAAGATTTTTGATTGAAAGTTGTCTGTGAATAGTAACTGCGAAAATAACATAAATACTAGACTAATTCCTAAGCTAGGTTTTCAAAATTAGCAAGGCTTAGGCTTGATAATTTCGGACTCCTTAATTAAATGTAACTGGGCCAATTAATCACTTAAACATGTTGTGATAATTGGACTAAACTAAATTAAAAATAAATACAAAGTTTTTAAGCCCAAATAGAATATAAAACATGAGCAACTAAATAAATTCATCAGTGCTGGACCCCGGCTCATCATTACCTGACATCGCGATCAACGCCAACTGAACCTTCTGTGTTGGATCCGTGTGGTGTACCAGAAAATATTGTTCTGCTTGAGCTATCCAGGCGAGAGGGTCGCCCCCATCGAACATGGGTAAATCCATCCGAGGGAACACGTGAGTTGTTGCGGGGGTATCAGTAGTCTGCGGAATCCCTCCCCCGCTGGCGGACGAATCAACCTCCTTCTCCATCGGTCTTTTCTCAATTATGGTGGTGAGACGCGCCAATTGTCCCATGATCTGATCGAAACAGCCGTCGTGCTGCAACATTTCCGTCTCCATCGTGCGCAATGAACCATCTAGGGTATCGACAGAGTCTGCTATCCCACGGACGTCCTCTTGCAAATCCTTTGAAACCTTCTCAACCTCCTCCAGACGCTTCCGGTCGGCCATGGCTCTGATTTTGATCGCGTCGGGATTTGTCATGAGAGCGGCAGGTCGGACTAAATTGGTAGAGTGAAGATTTCAAACCAAGAACAATAACAGAAAAACATAAAGAAGACCTCAGAACCGATCGGTTCTGCCACAGCAATATGCCGCCAATAATAATTCTCCAATAATCAATAAACCATAGTTTAAGATAACATCTTGAAATACTACTAATTACTTGTTCTATAAGAAAGGAAATACCAACTAATAAATACCAACTAATAAATAATAAATAATAAATAATAAATTAACGGCCCACGGCCCAATACTCGACTCAGCCCGCGACGGCTATCGCCTTCTTTCTTCGAGTATAGACTTTGATCGGCTGCATGCTATCATCTGAGGTATGTCTTTCATGAATTCCGTTTCTTATGATCATTTTTCTAAGCATCATAAAGCTTAGCCATCATTACTGCCCATGAGCCTGATTATTTTCATCAAGCAATGAATGATCCTTTATTGCATTTTGTTTATTTTGAACGATCTTCTAAGGATCGTAAAGCTTATTTTACAGCCATCACTACTCATGATGAGCCTAAGCATTTTTTATCAGGTAATAAAGGATGATCGTTGGTGCGAAGCAATGAAGAAAGAGATTAAAGCTTTAGAAGAAAATGGTATGTGGACACTAGAGCCCTTACCTCCCGGCAAGAAAGCCATTGATTCAAAGTGGGTTTACAAAATTAAGAATACACCTAATGGAGACATTGAGCGCTACAAGGCTTGTTTGGTGGCAATGGGCTTCACACAAATTGAAGAGATCGATTTACACGAGACTTTTGCGCCGGTTGCAAAGCTAGTCACTCTAAGGAGCTTACTTGTTGTAGCAGCAAATAAACATTGAGCCATTCACCAGCTTGATGTCAACTACACCTTTCTCCATGGGGATTTAGTAGAAGACGTGTACATGAAACTACCACAAGGGTTTGCGAGAAATGGTGAAACACGGGTATGCAAACTAAAGAAGTCACTTTATAGGCTTCGTCAAGTGTCGAGGAATTGGCACTGGCGACTCCAGCATGGAGCATTGGGGGTACAGCTGTACCCCCAAAAAAAAAAATTTTTTTTTACTAGTATTATGTATTATGTATATATATTAACAAAAAATACTAGTATTATGTATATATTCTGTAAAATGGTACTATTAATGTTATATACTCACTCTATCCCGCTGAAATGGTCTTCCTTCTTGAACATATGTAAGGAGTATAATAAGAAAACAATGTTATTTCGGTGGGACATAAGGAGTAATTATTTTTCGCACCCCCGAATTATAATTCCTGGAGTCGCCACTGGGAATTGGTATCATAAATTTACTCGAGCCTTGACTGATATTGACTTCCGGCAATCGCGAGCCGACCACTCTTTATTTATCTTCAAGAAGAAAGACACTTATGTGGCAGCTCTTATGTACATAGACGATGTTATATTGGTTGGAAACAATGATCAGGAAATTGCACATGTTAAGGAGCACCTTGACAGATTATTTAGAGTAAAGGACTTGGGTCCTTTGAAATATTTCCATGGAATCGAGGTGGCTCGGTCCTCCAAAGGCATCTTCTTAAGCCAAAGAAATATACTCTCAATATTCTGAAGGAAAGCAAGTTACAAGGAGGCTGCACGTGTGATTTCCCCATGAAACAAAATCTACGGCTGATAAATGATGAGGACAGCCCACTTGTAGATGCTCTTTGGTATTGTCGTTTGATTGGCAGACTTCTTTACTTAACCGTCACTAGGCGGGACATACAATTTTCCGTGAATTTTTTGAGCCAGTTTATTAGTGCACCACGCCGCAATCACATGGATGCTGCCATGCACATACTTCGCTATCTCAAATCTAGGGCTGAGCATAATCGAACCGCAGCCAAACAACCGAACCGAACCAGACGGTTTTGAATGATTCTGGTCGGCTAAAAAATAAGAACAGTCGGTTTTGGTTGGTGAGTACGAAACCAAAATTTAATTTGGCCGGTCATGGTTTTTGTTATATAGGTTCGGTGCCGACCGAAAAACTGAACTATACCTAATACAATTTTAATTTTTAATTTTATATTTAAAAATTATGAGTGTATAACTAAAATAGATATAAGGTTTAGTTTATAACTAAATTTAGTTTCTATTCCACATCAATCTCATGGTAGATTATTGCAACTTTTTAATTTTTTTATGATGTTTAATGGTGAATTATGGATTGTAATTCCTCAGCTATCTCTATGGCCATTTTACAAATTTTTGAGTAAAAATATGTTATGATTTTATATTAGTTAGTAGCGTGACTACATTTTTAATGAATCAATGAAAAATATGGAATAATTAGAGAAGAAAAAAGGAGAAAAGACATTTTTGCATCAATAATTTGGTTTGGCCGAAACCGAAACCGACCATCAATCTTTGGCTGGTTTTTGGCCGGTTGAGTACAGTTATTCTGGCTGGTTGTGCTACAATTTTTAAATTTTTTTGGTCATCGGTTAAATTGGTTTTGACCGGTTTTTGGCCAAACCGGCTGTATGCTCAGCCCTACTCAAATCCACGGTTGATCAAGGATTATTCCTGCTGGCAAATAACAATTTCAACCTTAATGCCTATTGTGATGCTGATTGGGGAGGATGCACCATGACTAGACGCTCTTATACGGGATATTTTCTTTCTTTGGGAGGAGCACCCATCTCTTGGTGTACCAAGAAACAATCTGTCATCTCTCGTTCCTCAGCAGAAGCCGAGTATAGAGCTATGGCAACCACTATTAGTGAAATCTTTGTGGCTTCGATGGTTCCTCGGCAGAAGCCGAGTTTACTTTATTTGGATATGTAAATTTGATTTGTTTTTAGTGTTCTTTAATAAGTGTGTTTTTTTTTATTGTTTACAATTTATCAATAAGCAAAATGAACTACTCCCTCCCATTCATTTTAATTGTCATTTTTTTTTCACAATTTATAAAATAATTGACGTTTTAGAAATTTATGCTATGATTGCCCTTATTAATTAATCTATTTCAACTACCCCAACACACTCTATTAGTATTCTCTCTTTTACTATTAATTAATGAATGTCCAATGGATATCATTAAATAAGGTCAAAAAATTTGGTAAATATTTTTTTTCTTAATATGTGTAAAAAAGCCCAAAACGACTATTAAAAAGAATGGGAGGGAGTATAACTTATCTACTTATACGAGTGATGAAAATTTTCGACTAATATGCAACATCTTTTTTAAATTATATAAAACTCAAACAAATATATTCTAATGTATATAAATTTGCATATAAATTTTATTATCATTTTATTTATTATGATGAGAGTTATAATAGATATACTTAGTTAACCCGTGCATCATACGGGTGAATTACTAGTTTGTGAGAACTAAAAACCCATCTTAACTCTTAATTTTTCTAAATCGTGTTGTGCTGATTTATTGCTTTCTATTTATCTAATTGAATTTCTTATTATTATAATAAAAGAAAGGATATTATTGTAAATTGTAATTTTTTTTAGTATTTTTCTCTTTCCTCCCATAATCCACGACGCCTATTTATATAGTCGGTAATCTTGAATCTATTCCTCCTATTTTATTTTTTTTCTAGGTCTAATCCATTTCTTTTAAAAACTAGGTCAAACACATACAAAACATACTCAACATGCACATAAAATACGTGTTAATCATTGATGGAAATGCATCTTTGATGAGTTTGTCTAGATTGTCAACTGACGATTGATCAACCACTTTCTTAAAAAGTGGAGAAACTTGGGCTGGTATAGTTCTTCTATCATCAAGATCTGTGAAGGCCTTGGATAGAGCATATGATAGCCTTGCTGCATATCGAAGTTTCTTCTTCATCCAGAAAACATCATTTACTCCTTCCACCTTCTTGACAAAATCGGTTATTTCTTTCCATTGCTTGACAATAAATTCTGCCCAGTTGTACTTAATACCCAATATTTCTTCAATGAGAGCAGACAACATCCTAATATTTATGCTACTGAGCACCGAATGGTTCTCAGAATGGCTGAGAATAATCTTTGTGCATAAATTACACAAATCCTTGAAAGGATTTTTGAGTTTTGACGTTACCATTTTCCAAGTGGGCTCATTTGCTCTCTTGGTAAATTGTCAAAACTCTATCAGAAGGTCGCAATGTTAATCCCTTTCCACCTCTTTCCCTTCTGCCCAAAGTTTGAGCATCTCTATTGCCAGTTTCATCAGATTCACCGTCACCTGATGACTCTTCCCTTTTGAAACAAGTAACCCTAGTCGTCCATTTTTTTTGTCCATGTTCCTATAGAATTCCATGATTGCTCGTGGGTAAATGTTGATAGCCTTCGTAGCAACCATTGTTTCAAGTTTTGCACATCTAATAGCTCTGGAAAACAGTTCACCAGTTGCGAACTTCTTGGGATCTATGAATAGTTCATCATGCATGAAGTTCTACAAGTCGTTATTGTATACGCTGATTTCTCCACTACCTTCTTTTCCTCGACTTTGTTAGCCTTGGGATTCTCAAAATCTTTGGGGTTTTGTGAGGATTCTGTGGTTTTTGACGAATTTCCGGCCATTTTGACGAAGAACATAAAGTTATTAGAAAAAGGTTGAGAGATTTTGGGGAATCTGAGTTTTGAAAATTTGGGAATTGTGAATAGTGAGTGAATAGTGAGGAGTGGGTTTATATATGAGTGATTTGAAATTTTGAGGGATTGAATAATAGCGATTGGATCTGGAATAGTCCTTTCAGATTCAACGGTCTTGATTTAAGTTAGATCGTGGGTAGTTGGAAAGTAGATCTAACGGATGTTGTTGATGTGGGTTTCAGTTAAGGGTCAGGATTAAAGGGATTTTGGCAGTTTAGATTTGTGAGTGAGGTTCATGAGCCGCGAGTGACTGGTTCTTGTACCCTATACTGCAGCCACATTAAATGCCGAAGATATTGCATTCAGTGCGTATCTTCTAATAAGACAAAAATAAATTTAGAAGTGATTTAGAGAAGCAATTTTCTTTGAGTGAGTATGTGAATTTTGAGAAGCAATTTTCTTTGAGTGCATTCAGTGCGTATCTTCTAATAAGAGAAAATGCTTGCAGAATTTGGTGAGCGATATTATACTCGCTTGTTATAAAATCTTACTTAACTAAAAAAAAAGGTTGGTCGTTTATAGTGAGTGTGTGACTTATGCAATAATCGAAAGCTAGTAAATGTATAGAAATGAAAGCGATAAATACTTAGCTAGAAAGCAGTAAAGAAAGTTGTACACACATAGCAATTTATAGTGGTTCGGCGGTTACGCTCCTACATCCGCTTGTTGCCTTCACTCAGCAACTCTAAATTCCTTTACTCGGAACTCAAACAACAACAACAACAACATGTCCTGGTTTTATCCTTCCCAGTGAAGTGATTTAAACTCAACACGAGCTCAAATCCTTGAGATTACAGCGGGTTTTCAAAGGACATAACAACAAACAGATAACCTAAACTCGACCTTCCACTTGTGTATGCAAACACAAGCTTCACGATCAAAGAAACAAACCACAAACGTACAGGCCAAAAATAGACTTTGGTTGAGGTTTGGTTTTTGAGAGTTCTAACTTAAGAGAATCCTTTTACAATGAAGGTCACATAAAAGGGTAAAGATTATCCTCCTAGAAAACCTAGGGATGAAGGGATTTAGGTGCTATGAATTAGAAACTCTTGAGGGTTTCTAAAGATTTAACTAGACTCTAGAACTTAAGAACTTTGAACGATGAATGTGAGAGAGCTCTGAAGTTCTTGCTGTAAATTTATGCACAAGAGAATAGTTTCATGAGATTTCACGTTGAGTCTCCACCCCTATTTATAGTGGGAGGTCGCCAGCTACCCGTTAGAGAGATTGGTGGCGTGTGCTCTTACTTCCCTTCAGTCTTGCTACCATGCAGCTTTTTGCAGGTGGTTAGTGCTTTTCTGGCTCGTCTCCTTTTCAGAAGAGGAAACCCTAGATATCTGCAGATTTCCGACTTAGAATGTAGCGGAGACAACAGCTGTGCACTATTCCGGTGATATCCTTTGGCTTATAGCAATCTTCCATGTTTCATCTAACCTCCGTGCCGCATTAATGAAGTGTACGAACTGTTGTAGAGTTTGAATTTTGAAATTTAAACTCCAGTTCACTTCATCGCTTCTCGTGCTTTCTCACGAGCGCTTCATCAGTGTTCGATACTATTGACTTTATGCTTATACTGATGTCGCTTTCTCTGAGCAGCTTCTGCACGAGTGCTTCTCTTCAAGTTACTTTTCATGGATGTCGCTTCTCATTGTATAAAAGTGATTGTTTGAGACTTGTTGCTTTTAGCACACTTGAAATTATAAATCTTTTTCGCTTTTCTTCTCTTCACTTTTGCTCAACTTTACTTTCACTTTGTTTGGCTTCGCTTCACTTTGCTTTTCCTAGAAACAAAATACACATAAAGAAATATAGCTCCCTAACAAGTGAGCTTTTCTAATACATTGAAAATACATTAAGCGATATTGGTATTCATAAAAAATAACACAGGAAAGATCTATGGGGTTTTGGAATCTAATCAAAACAAAAATATATTTTATTAAAACACAAATAGATTTTGTTTCCCCTTAACAAATATTCCAACATCACCTTTATCGTCAATTTCTTGGTATCCAAATACCCAAGAAACTCTACAAGTTGCCGTCAAGGTAGATGCCGTCTGGTTTTGCTATGAGAAAATCTCCTAGTTGTGCCCTGGAAATATCACGACCAATGAAACCATTGGTTCGGATGTGCTTTGGTTCGAGAATATGTTCCTGGTGCATGTAGCATTTGATTTCATTGGAGATAGTGGTCACAGTTGTCTCCTCCATACGTTCCCCCACCCTTTCCTCTACCTCCTCTTCCCTTGGTCTTTCTACTTCTTCTAGTACTCTAAATGTTGTTTTTGTCTTCACCATTTGAAAGTTTTAGGGTTTGAATAAGAATTGGGGATTTTCTGGACTTATAGAGAATTTTAGGAAGAGTTTCGCAAATATGAGAATATATGAGTGAATAGTGAGAGAGAGAGGTTTATATATGGAGGTTCAAAAAGTGAGGGCAGAAATATAGGATGTTGGATCTGGAGCTGTCCTTTCAGATTCAGCGGTTGAGATTAAAGCGAGATCGTGGGTTAGTTGGAAGTTTAATCCAACGGTCAAGGAAAAGACGGGTTTGAATGAAGGGTTAGGATTAAGGCATTTTTGGCGGTTCAAGTACGCGAGTGGAAAAGCACGCGCGCGAGTAACTCGGTTCTTGTACCCTACACTGTAGCTGCATTAAATGCCGAAGACATCGCACAGAGTGCGTATCTTTTAATAAGACAAGAATAAATTGAAAGCGAGATATTTAGAAGTGATTAACTATCTACAAAAGCAATTTTTCTTGAAAGTGAATCACTTTTGTTTCCCTTTACTTCATGCAGGGAAAAGCGATTTTAAAAAAAATATGGTTGACTTTTGTGCTTAAGAGTATAATCGAGAGCGATAAACTCAGCGAGCACTTATACAATTTGGTTTATATTTTCAATGACTCAAACAAAGTTCTCTAAATGAAACATCGCCTTAACTCATTTACCTGAATTTAAATACACGAAAGAAAAACTTACTGGACAGTCAAACCACAAAGACGAGCGATACACCTGGCACGCTTCAAAGCATTTCTGACTGAGCGAATCGCTTGTTCCAAGTTAAAGCGATATAAGACCACCGCTTGATTCTTTCACAACTTATCCGCTTCAAAGTTAAACATGCAGTCCTCATGATAGAGTATCAAAATATATCTAACAGTGGGGGACATAATCCACGTTTAACTTCACTTTCTCCGCGATTGGAGCATCCGCCACGAGAAAAGATAGTGAAATTGAAACTTATGAGATCATTTAACCATACAAGAGCGATTCTTCTAATATATTCACAACTTGGAATGTTCATGAAACTACAAAATCCACAAGGGATCCGGTTGGGGCGTTGAGTTTCCTCAACCCTTACTAGGGCATGTCGTCTTATATATCCATGAAGTGACATATTCATGAGTTGATTCAAGTTAATTATAGGTAGGAAAGCTCATAGTTAACCACAAAAGAAAAGAATTGGAGAACACATTCTTCGCCATACGTGATCTTCCACAGATGGACAAGTTGGGGAAAATCAAGGGAGCTAGTTGTTGCTCTGCCAAGCCAACAGGTTTTACACGGGGTTGAGCTCCAAGCTCCCGTAATTAAGCATATAACACCCAACTTGATGGAAGTAAGTGTAGACAACCACTTACAGAAGATAGCAAAAATACATGTTAACGGTGTACAAGCAAAAACACTCACTTGTAGGTGGCAAGTATAAACTAAAACCTAAGACTTAACCTAATGCCCACTTGCAAGCTCCTAGAATGAAGATCGATTCCCCCTTAACCAAATATCCAACAATCTCCTGCTTGGATAATAAGGAATAATGCTCTTCATTGAGGACTTACCTTACCTTCCATCCTTACTCCACTTTATCTTCTCCTGGGTCTAATAAACCCAATTCCATACATAACTGATTGAACCTTGCATGAACAAGCGGTTTAGTGAAAATATCCGCTCGTTGATAATCAGTATGTATCTTTATCATCTTGATGTCCTTCTTTTCCACATGATCCCAAATAAAGTGATGTCGAATTTTGACATGCTTACATCTTGAATGAAGCACAGGATTCTTAGTGATGGCGATTATGCTTGTGTTGTCATAGTAGATAGGAAGTTCTGTGGCTTTGATTTTGTAATCTCTCAGTTGATATTTGAGCCAAAGAATCTGTGAACAACAGCTGCCCGTTTCCATATACTCTGCTTCCATTGTGGAGGTTGCTACGCTTGTTTGTTTCTTAGAAAACCAAGAAACTAGCTTGTTTCCCAAGAATAGACAAGTCCCAATTGTGGACTTTCTATCAACTCTGCAACCATTAAAGTCAGCATCTGAGTAGCCACTAAGCCAATATTTTTAAACCCGAACCGGACCGGCCGGTTTGACCGGTTTAACCGTGAACCGGTCGGCTACCCGATCCGGTTCTCACATTTTTGGGTCTTTAAGTTGACCCGGTATGGACCGGTCAAACCCGGTCAGACCCGGAAAAACCGGCGAACCGGAAACCGGTTTTTTTATACCATTTTGATAAAAATTAATTATAATTGTGTTAGATGAGATTTGAACCCACTACCTCATCATCTTTAGACTAAAGCAATTACCACTAGGCCACTCATTATTGATGTTCATTACAATGATAATTAAATATAACTATTATCGAAATTATTGAAATAATCAATGATAACTTAATATTTATTATTTATTCAAAGATAAAATTTATTTAAATATTTTTATGACTATTAATTTTATATTAACAATGATTATTATATTACAAATAAGATTTAACAATTTATACACATTATTTATGTTTGTTCAAAATTTATTTATTTTATTACTATTTTCATATACATAATATAATTTCATAGTTTTGAACACATATTGGTTAACAAATCTACATAAACATTTGATTATTTTTTTTATTATGTCAATATTTATTTAAGTATTTGTGTATTTTAATTAATACATTCATACATATAAAAAAAACTAAGTGTGCACGGGTCATCCGGTTTTTTTGAAACGGTTCAACCGGTCGAACCAGTGACCCGGTGACCCAATTAAGAGGCCAGTTCGATGCCCGGGCCGGTTTTCAAAACATTGCACTAAGCGTGAGATCATCATCTGCTAGATAACATAGACCTAAGTTGATGGTCCCCTTTAGGTATCATAAGATATGCTTTGTCGCTTCTAAGTGACTCAGCTTTGGATTAATTTGAAAGCGAGCACAGACTCCTACAACAAAAGTGATGTCAGGACAACTTGCTGTGAGGTTGCGATGTGATCCAATCAACGCTCGGTACTATGTTGCATTGACTGATTTGCCCTCTATGTTTGGATCTATCTTCTAATTTGTATTCATTGGAATTTTAGTCGCTTTCGCATTTTGAATACCAAAGTTAGCCAGCATTTCACGAATATACTTTGCCTGATTGATGAAGATACTATTATTTTTCTGCTTGACTTGTAATCCAAGAAAATATGACATCTTCCCCATCATCGACATTTTATATTGGCGCTTCATGAGATTTGCGAATCTTTCACCAAGAGTAGGGTTGGGTGATCCAAAGATGATATCATCCCCGTAGATTTGAACCCATATCATATCTTCACCTTCATTGATAGTGAAGAGAGTTCGATCTACCCTTCCCTTTCATAATCCACTATCGACGAGAAATTGTGAGAATGTATCATACCATGCACGTGGTGCTTGTTTAAGGCCATAGACAGCTTGATTCAAGTGATACACTTTATCTCCTTTCACATATCCCGGGGGTTGCTCAACATATACTTCCTCTTTCAACCACCCATTGAGAAAAGCGCTCTTCATATCCATTTGATAAACTGTGAACTTCTTGGATGTGGCATAGGTGAGAAACATGCGAATTGCTTCAAGGTGGGCGACTGGAGCGAAGGTCTCTTCATAGTCGATCCCTTCCGCTTGGCAGTAGCCTCTGGCAACTAAGCGTGCCTTGTTACGAACCCATATTATGGCTTTCATATGTCTTGTTCTTGAAAACCCATTTGGTACTGATCACTTCTTGATGAGTCGGATGATCCACCATGTACCAAATGTTATTTCTCTTGAATTCGTTGAGCTCTTCTTGCATGGCTTTTATCTAGTTTGAATCAGCAATCGCTTTTTCCACCGTGGTTGGTTAGGTGTTTGATAAGAAGCAACTGAATAAACAGCTTTCTCGATGGTGTAACATTCCATGCGTTTTTACACCTTAGTTTGGATCACCAATCACTTGAGTTGGATCATGATATCGTAACCATAATTTCTTTCGATTCATCTCTTCTTCATTCTCCTCTTCTGATCGGTTTCCATCACTGCTATGATCACCATTTGCTTCAGAGGATGGAAATCCTTCACCATTTTTACCATGGGAATTTTGAGGATTAGCAGTTGAAGAGCTAGGGTTTTGCTCTTCTTGAAGCGTTTTGCTTGGATCCTGTTCCATTCGCTCCTCAACATCTTCAAGATCTGCAGTGCTTGGTGACTTAGCATTCATACTCAAGCGAGTTACTGGTCCACTGGTAGATGCTTCTCCATTTTTCGCTTCTACCTGATCCTGCGCTTTCTTGAAAGAAATCTCGTCAAACACAACATGAGGTGTTTCTTCCACCTTAAGAGTTTGGTTGTTGTAAACGCGGAATGCTTTGCTTACGGCAGAATATCCTAAGAATATTCCGGAGTCAGCTTTGCTATCAAACACTCTCAACTGTACCTTACCATTATTGTGAATGAAACATCTACAACCGAAAATATGAAAATAAGAAATATCAGATATACTCCCTGTCCATATTTCATATGGAGTCTTTTGGTCTCTTGTGTAGTGATGTATATTGCTTTAGCCCAAAATCGCTTTGGCAATTCTGCATCAGCTAACATCGAGCGAGCCGCTTCTTTGATAGTGTAATTTCTTCTCTCAGCTACTCCATTCTGTTGTGGAGTGCGGGCAGCTGAAGTTTGATGCTTGATGCCATACTCCGTGCAATACGCTTCTATAACTGAGTTGAAAAACTCCATTCCACGATCTGAGCGTATTTTAATCACGGTGTGACCCTTCTCATTTGTAAGCTGCTTTAACAACTTTGGAAGTTGTTGAAGCGTATCCTTTTTCTTGAAAAGAAACACTACCCAAGTGAAGCGTGAATAATCATCAACTACCACTAGAGTATATTTCTTTCCATTTAGGGTTATGGGAGAGATAGGGCAAAAAAGATCCATGGGCAATAGCTCCAATATGAACGAAAATACAGTTCCTTCAACGCTTTGAAATGATGCTTTTACTTGCTTGCTGCTTTGACAGGCTGCTCATCGTTGATCTCTATCAAAGATTTCATTAGGAATGCCACGTACAAGGCCTTTCCTAGAAATCTTGTTGAGTGCTTGGAAATTGAGATGGGCTAATCGGCGATGCCATAGCCACGTTCTTTCCGAAGAACTCTTTGCTACTAGACAAGTTCCCTCGTCATAAGCTTTCCAGTTTGCAACGTACATGCTTCCTTTTCGCACACCTGTTATAGCGATCTGCATAGTCGATTTGTTCTTGACAATACACTTGTTAGCAATAAGCTCGACACTATAAACCTTATCACAGAGTTGGGAAATAGAAAACAGATTATGCTTAAGACCATCAACATATGAAACATTTTGTAGTTTCACATATCCGATGCAAAAAGTACCGTGCCCTTTAGTGAAACCTTGTGAGTTGTCACCAAAGGTTATTGAAGGACCCTCTTCTTCAATGTAATCCATGAGAAAAGATTTTTCACAAGTCATGTGATGTGAACAGCCGCTATCCAGGTACCAAACAACTTCTTCCTTTTTCTTTTCTCTCTTGTTGAGGTCCTTTCGCTTGCCCTGTATGTTCAAGGTTTAACCTTAGGTACCCAAATCTATTTGGGTCCTACAGGGTTAGTTTTCTTTAGAACCCACACTTGACTAAACTTCAATGGTGAAGCAGGCTTTTGTTTGGGTGCCTTGTTAACAATAGTCAGGTTATGCTGAGAATCATAACCACGAGCATGTTGATGTACAATGAAGTAAGATCGTCTGTCCTTCCTCGAAGCGAATCATGGAGGATAGACTTTCTAGCTTTATGTTATGAGGGTGTGGAATAGTTATGCAAACATAGCTATCTAGTGTACTTTCATAATAATGATAATCACCACTAGGAAATATATTCTTCTTCCTTATAGGAAAATTATGAGGAATATACATATTGGGTGAGTCATCTCCCTCGGCATATGAGTGCCAAAATTAAGGGTGATATAAAATAGGAGCAAAGTGAACTGAACCTTTCTTTAGTCCATTTGTGGACATGTTCGCTTTGTCTGGTTGAACCACTTTAGAATTCGCTTCAAACTATTTTCACTTTTGATTATGATTAGAAGCATTTCGCTTCTTAGTATGATTTATTTCTAAAGGTGCAAGTCACTTTCCCTTAGTTTTTAAAATAGATTTCTTTGGGAAAGTCGATTTTTATTCAACCTTCTCTTTTCCTTTGCCGGTGGGATGAAGAGCATCAGTGGGCTTGTTCTTCTTCCCTTTGAAGGAATTCTTAGTTGAAGTTCTAGCAGAGGTAGAGGCTTGGTTGGTGAAATCCACGAACCTAATCTCTTTGTTTCGGCTAGTTGGTCAAAGAGATTGCTCAATGGTCTCAATGGCGTGGATGCCTTATTGAGATCATTAAGTTTAGTTCGTAGGGATTGTTCACTCCCTTGTACAACTTGGAAGCGTTGCTGGAGGTCTTCAAACTTAGTTCACAGATTAAGGAGATCGCATTCTTTCTCCTCAAGCATATATGTGAGTTTATTGTTCTCGCTCCGACAAACAACTACCAATTTGTCAAGTTTTTTATGACTCTCCTTCAAATTGTCATAGCTAGCATGGAGATTATTAAGATCAATTTGTTTAAAGTCAATCTTATATTTTGCAAGAATAAGATCTCTTGATAACTTCTTATTATCTTCCATGTATCGAGCTAAGATCTTTTGAAGTGACTCATGATTCTTAGATAATTCAAGGTAATCATGAAGCAGTTCATTGTCATCTATATGTGAAGTGTTGTCCTCCTAATTTTCTTGGGAATCATTCACTTCACATTGCTCGTGTGCATGTGTAATTAGAGAAGTACAAGAATTAGAAATAGGTACCTCCTCTATACTTATGTCATCGTCACTCATAGCCATAAGTCCCATGTCGATACCTAAAGCGTTCACTTTGTCATCGTCAGTGAATTCATCTGCATCATGGTTGATGGTTTTGTTAACGAGCGATGCTTCAGTTGACTCTTCAGCTAGGAGTGTTGTTCTCGTGTAATTCTCCCTTCAAATTTTAATTTCTTGCTTCTCTTTTTCAGTGAGGTCTGGGCATTCACTTTTGTAGTGGCCTATCTTATGACATCTGTAGCATTGGATATTCATTTTCTCCTTGGAAATAATCCTTAATTTATCATCTTTCCTTCCTTCACGTGGAGCCGAGCGATTCGCTTATCCCCTTTGACTTTTGTAGAATCGCTTGTACTTCGTCGTGCGAGCATTCAAAGTGTTGAACCCTTTCAGTAGGGTCAAAGCGAATTCCTTTAGCTCTTCCTTAGACATGTCAGCTATATCGCCATGGAAAAAAGTGGCACTTGGCACGGATGGTTCTATTTCTTCGTAGGCTTTGAAGGCTAGGCCTTTTGCTAGTGCTGGAGGCTCATCATCATCATCCCTTGGCGCTTTTCCATTTAAATCAAACTCCATCACTTTGAAGTCAGAGAATAACACTTCAGGTGAGACTGCTCCAAGATCCTTCATGAACAAATAATTTTCCTTAATTGTTTGCCATTTTCCAGTTAGTGCTCATACTACCTTAGAGTTAACCTCCTTGTGAGAAAGGTCTTTCCCTAGTGTAGTAAGTGCGGATCCTATGTTTAAGATGCGAGTCTCAAACATCTCCATGCTCTCATTATTCTTCATTGAAAGCGCTTCAAATTCACACATGAGCACGGACAATTTATTCTCCTTGATCTTCTCAGTCCATCATTGTGAGATAAGGGCAAATGTATCCCATATTTCTTTTGTTGTTTTGCACTTCATGATGTGTGCAAGATGAGCATCAGAAACGGTCGACTGAATCATATTCCGAGCTAGACTATCAAGGTTATCAACCTTGAAATCGAAGGCAGTGAACTCAGTTCGAGGTTTTGGAACAACACGATTAGGAATACCATCAATTTGAGCTTGAATGTTTCCATCTACATCCCCTTGCTCAATAGGTCAGTTTCCAACAATAACCTTCGTGATAACAATAGGTCCGTCCCCAATCACTTCCCACATGCGATCGTGGAGGGAAGCGAGATGAGATTGGACTCAAAAACTCCATGTGTTGTATTATCCTATTGAGAACTGCAGTAACTGTGTAGAAGACATGCTTGAAAAATGATTAGTAGTATGCAGGTAAGCTAGTGTGTCAGTCTTGATGCAAGATTTCAAGAATAAACAGATCGGTTTAGTAACCTAACTGTAATGCTTTAACACAGTATCAAGAGACAGAGGTTGCGAACCTCGCTCTGATACCACTTATTGGTCCCAGAAGCGAGTTTACGCGTGTAGAGAGGGGTGAATACACGCGTTAAAGAAGTTTAGTCTGATCGCTCACTTTTGAGGGTGAGAAATGCAATGATAATCGAATAGTATATCCTAGTCGAGCACAAGGAATGTTTGTGGCGTAAGATTTCAGGTAGTAATCTAGCTATCTATACTTGTTATCCAAGCTACGAAAACACATGTTTTTGGATTTTATATAACTAATGAGCAAAGTAAATGACAAATTCAAATTCAACTAAACAAGATAACAAACGATTAACAAATGAAAAAAATCAATAAGAGAAGGTAAGGTTCCAAATATAATCCGACATACACTAGAGGCATAGGTTTTGGGATTTGCAAGGATAAACCGATTTAATCTAGATCAAAGGGAAGTTCTCCATATGATATACAATAGTTCTTTTCTCAAAGCAACAATGTAAGTAGATTAACCTATGACATCTATCTCTGCTAGGTCTCAAGATGCATAAATCAACTCCAAATGGCACAACCTATATCTAGAAGCTCCTAATATCATGAATTTCTAATATGTTATGGTTTGATGCTAAGTCTTATGAATTAAAGCCTCCTAAGCATTTAATCAAACACCTTGTATGCACTCAATAATAGCCAATCAATCATGTAATATAATTCAAGACCCAAACCACAAGACCAATGAAATAGAAGGCAAATCCAACTACAATACCCAAAAACCTAAGAATCTAGCTCATGTCTTCATATATTTGAAACCAAAAGAAGTTTAGCTAGACATAATTAGAGCAAATGAACCATAAGAAATGCATAAAGCCATAATCAAAATATAGGGAATAAGAAATGGAACAAAGTAATGGAAAGATCTTCAAATCTTCAAACTAATTCAACATCAATTGATCAAAATACTAAAGTAGCAAAAGGGAAATGTAATTAGGGTTCTAGAGTGAATAGGAATGATAATAATACCTAAATGGGTCTAATTTAGGTCTTAAATACATAAAATTTGGTAAAAGGGTCGAGTTAGACCAAGTTGGTCGAGCCAACTCGGCAAAATAAGTGATTTTAGGCGGCTGGCCGGCGGCCTGGCAGGCTGCTGTCTAGGTCGCTGTTAAACCTGTCCGGGTGCACCCTGGCCGGCGGCCTGGCAGGTCGCCGGCGCTCATTATCCGTTGCGTAGTTCCACAGTTTTGCCTTGTTCTCCCTTGTCCGAACTCTGAATCTCAATCTAGTTTTTGCTATGGCTTCATATCGAGCTTCTCTTTGACATGATATCATTTAATTGGTCAAATATGTTATTCATTTTTCCTGCAAAAGCATAACAAAACTCGAGAAAACAAGGAAAATACGAATGCAAGCAAACTAGCAAAACCCTAATAATATCACTCAAAATTCCACATATTCAAGCATGAATTCCACTCCAAAGGAACTCAACATGCACATAAAATACGTGTTTATCAACTCCCCAAAACTTAAGCCATTGTTCATCCTGAACAATGGAACAAACAATCAAAACACTTAAACACAAATAGGTGTGCATTTGAGATCAACGATGCCTCATAAAATCTAATTAAAAACCATTTTCTTCCACCAAAATTTTCAAAACATGTCAAGCACACTCTTTACCTCCTCACAGGAATCATTAGCAAAAGAATTTCTCTCAATCATCAAGCATATGAACCTCACGGGATGTGTATCACTCAACACTCAAGTGTATAAAGGTTATCACTCGATAAATCAATGCAATACAACTCATTTACAATAAGCTTGCCTCTTATCTACCATCTCTATCTCTTAGGCAAGTGCAAAGAACTAAGATCAAAAAGGACTTTATTAAGCTTGTAATGTCGGGACATTGGTTTAGGTAGGGAATTTTAGGTTAAGTGACTCAAATTTTCATCTAAGTACTTTTCCCCTTTACTTCCCTCTTCTAAACATGAGTTTCTTCATCTTCTACCTTATCCAACCCCCTTTTTAACAATGAAACTCAAGCTTCAACTAAAATTCATCATATGACAAGAATCATTCCTTTATGCTCTTTATTCATCAACTCCCTTTATTCTTTTTCTTTCTTCTTCTTTTTTTTATAAGAACTTTGTTCTTAACTTTTTCTTTTCTAAACATGAGCTTATAGGAGCATTCTTTTGAAGACAAATCAATTCCCAAAAACTTTCAATTTCACCCATCATTTTCAACAAATTTTCAACTCTCACCAAGATTCCCTTAACCATCCTTCATCCCCTATCATCCGGTTTTAGAATAAAAGGCTTTATAAGGCTCAAATAGGGACCTCAAGGGTAATGAAAGATAGGTTAATGTTTAGGGATAATGGGTTATGAAATGATGGCCTAAAATTATATCCTAATTCCATGCACAAATATAGCAATCTTGAATAAGAACCAAGGCAAGTTCTAGAAATGAAGAAGCATGCATGATAACTCTCAACAAGGAACATCAACTATATATATGATGCATAGGCATGGCTCAAGTCCTCACAAGTTAATGTTCAATGCTCAACAATCTTCCGTTCTCCACTAAAAATTCATGCAACTTAATAAAAAGATATGTTCAACAATACTTCTCAAATTCAAAACACTTTCACATTTTTCCACATTTCCTCATCGGCATTTCCCTCAAAAGCACATGAATTAACAAACACATGCTTTCGTACTCAAGCATGCAAGCATTCAATTTCCACAAAATCAAGTAATTTTTCTTAGAAACTTTTCAAAAAATTTCAAGTAAATCTACATTGAAGCACAAAATCACATAAATCACCAATTGACTCTCAACCGACTCAATCAAACCACAAAATCTCCAATTTCATCAAATGATGACCAATATCAACCAAAATCATCAAGTAAGCCTAAGCATATAATCAATGAAATCATAATGATACCACATCACATAAGAAATTGAAAAACCAAGAGTAAAGTAATTTAAATTCCTTATCTTACCCCCCCCTCCCCCAAACTTATTTTAGGGCCCGTTTTGTTTGTGAGATTGGACATAAGATTAGACCCAATCTCATGTTTGGATGTTAAGATACAAAATTACTCAATCATGAGATTCAATCCTGCAATATAATCTCACCACGATACAATCGCTGCCTCCCCCCACCGATAAGAACAATCACACATGAAATTTACATCATAATACTTCTTTACCCTTCATCGTCTTCTTCATGGTCTTCTCTCGTCTGGGCACCGTGGCCTTCTTTTTCTCTTCTCTGAACTCCCCAAAAATCTTTAAATCAAGAGCTATACTTCCTGAAATTAGTCATTCAACTCTTCTCCTTGCTCTCCCTCCGAAGCCGCCGCCGCTGCTGAGCCTGTATCCTTCCATCGATTAGCACCGCCGTCCTTGCGGTCACTCTCCGCGCTCATCGAGATCTTCTGAAATCAGGCCATTGTTGTCGCCTTGACTGCAACAACACCGCTGGCCAGTGTTGTTTCTTCACCTCCATCCTGATGCCGACACAACATCTCCAACATCCTTGCGCTGTCGTCAACAATTCCACGCCAGCGCTCGACCACCACAGCATCTCCGCTTCTCCAATGTTTCTGGCAGAACGACGAGGGAACAACTCCCTCGTCCTAGTAACATCTTCTCTAGCCTCTCTCTGTATATACTTTTATGTTTTAAGAGCATGAACCCAAGGTTAGTTATATATTATGCATTGTGTTCATATGTTGTTAAAGTTGTAATAGACTATAGGAGGTTAGGAGTTTAAGTATGAGTTCTGCAGTAGCTTATGGTAACTGTGTTCTGTTCTGTTCTTTATCTACAAGATGTCGAGTTACAAGCTCTAATTTGTACATATTTAAGTTTTCATTCTTTTGTTCGTAAGCTAATATGGTGTGTGATTAGGACTTAGGGTCATGCCATAGTGCTTGAACCTTGATCTTGGGTTCTATTTCAGCTGTGGTGTTCCAATATTAAGAGGTAATGGTTGTTGTAGAGCTTAAGGCCTTTTAGTTCTATACTCATTATTCTCATGCTTGGGATTTAAGAATTATTTGTTACTTTATGTAAATGAGTTTGTTTGTTACTTAACTAAGCATTACTTTGTTAGTTATATACTCATTACTTATGTACTGTAATCTGATCGAGTAAGGCGATATGCAACTGATTGATGAAGCTTACGACGTGTTGAAATCTGTAGGGAAGCTCTCTAATGAAGAACTGCACCAAGTTTTCACACAGTGGAATAAAGGCCAGCTTCTTAGTTTCTTGATTGAGATCACAACTGATATCTTTGGCGTAAAGTCCTCGACAAAACTGGAATAAAGGGTACCAGAAAATGGACAGTTCAACAAGTTGTAAAGCTCTCCAATGCAGCTCCAACCATAGCTTCATCTTTAAATTTGAGATTTCTCAGCGAGTTAAAAGGAAGAAAAAGTCCAAGCTTCGAAAGCTTTCAAATTAATTGGGGTTGATGAATGCCTCTCGGATCATCATGTATTAGATAAGAGAAAACTGATAAATGATGCGAGACAGGCGTTTTATGCATCCAAAATCTGCAGTTATACACAAGGAATGAATCTGTATATTTATTTGTTGAGTTATAGTAGGATATTTGTTGAAATTTGGAGCTTTTCATGATTTAGGCACGGTCATGTTAAAATTACAAAAAGCTTCTACCAATAAGCTCTTTTTCCCGGGCCAAATGTTTTTAATAGTTGTTGGAATTGTCGATGTGTTGATGATTTTATTTCTTATTTCCTCTTCTTTAGCCATGGAATAAATAAGTGGATGTTTGATTAGAAAAAGAAATTAGACAAATTCAAGTATATTAATCAAATATAAAATTCATAAACAAATTTCTTTTTTCATTTATATATAGAATTCAAGTATATTCATACAAATTGATTTTAGGGGTATATTAGTAAATGAGTAATAATCTAGCATGATATAATCTTATGAACCAAATATGACCAAAAATAATTTTATTGATAAGACTCAATCTTGGCTTATCTCTCACTTATCTCACTATAATCCAATTTCATAAACAAAACATGCCCTTAGAAAATCAAGTCTAAAATGAGTTTGGAGGGAAGAATAATAAGAAGTTTAAATTACACTTACAAATGTCCAAGGTATGTTGAAAGTGGTTTTGAAAGTCATTATATCCATTGCTTGCTTGATCGGTTTGATTTTCCTCCTTCACTCGCTCCAATCACGATTCGACCTCGTGTATTGACAATGAAATACATGAAACTTGTGAATTATAAATTAAATTTAAAATAAGCAACTAAAACATATTTTTTGGTGTTTTTCAAAAAGTTTTCTAAGGCAAAAACTAAGTAAAAAGAACTAAGAAATAAAAAAAATGAACTAAAACAAGCTAAAACGAAAAAAGAAAAGGATATTTGTTAGGGTGCCTCCCAACTAGCGCTTGTTTTTAACATTGTTAGCTCGACGATACCTCAATGCCCTTTTCAAGGGACTTTGAACGAAGTCCGGCCTCGATCGTGCACTGGCTTCTCATTGATCATTTCTTTGCTTGGCTTCTCAACTTCATTTGAACCATTTGACATATAGAATCTCTCTTTTTCTTCATTTACCCGAAGAATAAGACTCCTTTCAAGAACATCAACTAAAGCTCGACTTGTGGCCAAGACAGGCCTTCCAAGTATCATTGGAGTATCCCGGTCTTCCGGCATGTCAAGAATAACGAAATCCACCGGGAAAATGAACTTCCCGACCTTGATAAGCACGTCTTCCACAACCCCCCCTTGGATGTGTGATGTGTGATTGAGCGGTCCGCCATTTGAAGTGACATTGAAGTAGGCTTAAAGGTACCAATCCTCAATCGATTGAAGACGGATACAGGCATCAAATTCACACTTGAGCCTAAATCACACAAAATTTTTCTAAACTTCCAACCACCAATCTCACAAGGTATTGTGAATTCTCCGGGATCATACTTCTTGTTGGGGGATTTTCTTTGTAAAATGGCATTACATTCTTCCATAAGCACAACGGTCTCCAAATCATCCAACTTCACCTTCCTATGAACCACATCCTCCAAGAACTTTTCACAATCCGGCATACTACTCAACAATTCAAGGAAATGAGCATTGATATCCAATATCTTAAAAGCATCCAACATATCACCATTCCTCTCATGCATCTTCTCATCAATCGACCTAAGGGGAGTTGCTAGACTATCCATGCTATTTGGCTCAACATGCTCTTCAAAAACTTTAGAAGGTGAAGTAGGAGGAGTACCTTTTAGTTTCTTGTAGAACTTCGTCTTCTCATTTAACTCCTCTTCTCCAATCAACTTCTTTAGCTCGGAGGCGAAATATGCACCTTCTCTTCTATACATCAAATTCTTATCCTCCACACCCGGAATTCCATTGTTAAGCTTCATTCTTTCATGATACTCATGAATCTCTTTCTTCGACTTGCTTTCAGGATCTTCCAAAGGAGGCTAATGATCTAGAATGGTGAAGAAGTATATATCATCCACAAACCTAATTGGTTTTACTTCCTTCTCATAAAGGCTATGATCGTGGAAAGGATCCCCAGGAGGAACACTTTGACCACCCTACTTCTTCCTCTTATAATGCTTCGTGTTTGAGGTGTTAACTCACTATAGAAGTTGGTTATTTGTTGACCCTCATTGAAGCCATGTTGAGACATTTCCTTAGGAGCTCCCTATATCGCTCTAATACTTCACACAAGGTTTCATCACCTTGTTGAGAGAAATGTGAGATATCGGAGATGAGCCTTTGAGCTTTGAAGGGTGGAAAGTATTTGGAAAGGAATACTTTCCCAAGTGTGGATGTTGGCCTTGTTCAATCCTTTGTACCAATCTTTAGCCCGATCTCTTAGAGAAAACCTAAACATTCGCATGCGAATAACATCATTCAAGACTCTAATTTGCTTCACGGTGTCGCAAATATTGAGAAATTGCTAAGATGGGCGTTTGGGTCCTCCGTAGGCCTTCCGCCGAATTGCTCACTTTTGACCATTTGAATAAGACTGGATTTAAGCTCAAAATTGTTGGCGTTGATCGTCCCCCACTCTCCTCCTTGGAATTGCTCTGTAGGAGATTGGAACATATGATTGAGAGAAGGTGGTTGAGCTTCATTGGCCCTTCTTTCTTGCTCATCTTTCCATGCTCGAAATTCTCCCATTTCCTTCATAAGAGCCTCCATAGCTTGATGATTAGCTCCCCTAGCTTGGTCTTCACAATTTACTCTTCTATGTCTTCTTTGAAATTCCAAGATCAAAGGCTCAACAAGTCTTCCCTTGGACCTAGTGTGCATACACCTATAAAATAAAAATTAAAAGAAACAATGCTAGAATTAGCAACTTAATAACCAAATAAACTATTGAAATTCAAACTAAGCATTCCCCAACAACGGCACCAAAAATTGATCGCTTACTTTTGAGGGTGAGAAATTCAATGATAATCGAATAGTATATCCGAGTCGAACACAAGGAATGTTTGTGGCGTAAGATTTTAAGTAGTAATCTAGCTATCTATACTTGCTATCCAAGCTACGAAAACAAATGTTTTTGGATTTTCTATAACTAATGAGCAAAGTAAATGACAACTTCAAATTCAACTAAACAAGATAACAAACGATTAACAAATGATAAAAATCAATAAGAGAAGGTATGACTCCAAATATAATCCGACATTCACTTGAGGCATAGGTTTTGGGATTTGTAAGGATAAGCCGATTTAATCTAGATCAAAGGGAAGTTCTCTATATGATATATATTAGTTCTTTTCTCAAAGCAACAATGTAAGTAGATTAACCTATGACATCTATCTCCGCTAGGTCTCAAGATGCATAAATCAACTCCAAATGGCACAATCTATATCTAGAAACTCCTATTGGCATGAATTTCTAATATGTTGTTGTTTGATGCTAAGTGCTATGAATTAAAACTTCCTAAGCATTTAATCAAACACCTTGTATGCACTCAATGATGGCCAATCAATCATGCAATATAATTAAGACCCAAAGTATAAGACCAATGAAATAGAAGGCAAATCCAACTACAATACTCGAAAACCTAAGAATCTAGCTCATGTCTTCATATATTTGAAACCAAAAGAAAAGCTAGACATAATTAGAGCAAATGAACCATAAGAAATACATAAAACCATAATCAAAAGATAGGGAATAAGAAATGGAACAAAGTAATGGAAGGATCTTCAAATCTTCAAACTAATTCAACATCAATTGATCAAAACACTAAAGTAGCAAAAGGGAAATGTAATTAAGGTTTTAGAGTGAATAGTAATGATAAGAATACCCAAATGAGTTTAATTTAGGTGTTAAATACATAAAATTTGGTAAAAGAGTCCAGTTAGCCGAGTTGGTTGGGCCAACTCAGCAAAACAAGTGGTTTTAGGCGGCTGGCCGGCGGCCTGGCAGGGCGGCGTCCAGGTCACCGTTAGACCTGTTCGGCTGCACCCTGGCCGGTGGCCTGGCAGGTCACCGGCGCTCATTATCCGTTGTGTAGTTCCACGGTTTTACCTTGTTCTCCCTCGTCCGAACTCTGAATCTCGATCCAGTTTTTGTTATGGCTTCATATTGAGCTGCTCTTTGACATGAGATCATTCAATTGGCCAAATATGTTATTCATTTTTCCTGCAAAAGCATAACAAAACTCGAGAAAATGAGAAAAACGCGAATGCAAGCAAACTAGCAAAACCCTAATAATATCACTCAAAACTCCACATATTCAAGCATGAATTCCACTCCAAAGGAACTCAACATGCACATAAAATACGTGTTTATCATAGACTTTTCTAGAACTTTTACTTAAAAACTGTGAGTTTTGAAAAGAGAAGCGTTTTGCTTTTGAAGAGCTGAGAGCTGTTCAGAAGCAAATCGCTTTTAGATAGTAAAATGCTTAAGGAATTTGGTGAGCGATATTATACTCGCTTTTATAAAATCTTGCCTTAGTTAAAAAGTGTATTGGTTGCTTAAAGTGAGTGTGTGCCTTATGCAATAATCGAAAGCTAGTAAATGTATAGAAGTGAAAGCGATAAATACTTAGCTAGAAAGCAATAAAGAAAATAGTAAGAACACAACAATTTATAGTGGTTCGGAGATTACGCTCCTACATCCACTAACAGCCTTCACTCAGCAACTCAAAATTCCTTTACTCGGAACTTGAACAACAACAACAACACGTCCTGGTTTTATCCTTCCCAGTGAAGTGATTCAAACTCAAAATGAGCTCAAATCCTTGAGATTACAGCGGGTTCTCAAGGGACCTAACAACAAAACAAACAACCTAAACTCGACCTTCCACTTGTGTATGCAAACACAAGCTTCACGATCAAAGAAACAACCATAAACGTACAGTACAAAAACAGACTTTGGTTGAGGTTTGGTTTTTGAGAGTTCTAACTTAAGAGAATCCTTTTATAATGAAGATCATGTAAAAAGGTAATGATTCTCCTCCTAGAAAACCAATGGATGAAGGGATTTAGGTGCTGTGGACTTAGAAACTTTTGAGGGTTTCTAAGGACTCAACTAAACTCTAGAACTTAAGAACTTTTAAAGATGAATGCGAGAGAGCTTTGAAGTTCTTGCTGTGAACTTGTGTGAGAGAGAATAGTTTTGTAGGTCTTCACGTTGAGTATGTACCCCTATTTATAGTGGGAGATCGCCAGCTACCCGTTATAGTGGTTGGTAGCGCATGCTCTTCACTTCCCTTAGGTCAAGCGGCAATGCAGCTTTTTGTAGGTGGTCAGTGCTTTTCCGGCTTGTCTTATTTCCAGAAGAGGAAACCCTAGATATCTATAGATTTCCAACTTGGAATGTAGTGGAGACAGTAGTTGTACACTGTTCCGACGATATCTGTTAGCTTATAGCAATCTTCTACACATCATCTGACCTCCGCACCGCATTAATGAAGTGTACGAATTGTTGCAGAGTTTGAATTTTGAAATTCAAACTCCAGTTCACTTTGTCGATTCTCGTGCTTTCTCACGAGCGCTTCATCAGTGTTGGATACTGTTTGACTTTTACGCTTGTACTGATGTCCCTTTTTTTGAGTAGCTTTTGCATTAGTGCTTCTGTTCAAGTTACTTTTAACTGTAGTCGCTTCTCACTTTGTAAAAGTGATCGCTTGTGACTTGTCGCTTCCGGCATACTTGAAGAAATAAAATCATCTTAGCTTTTCTTCACTTCGCTTCCCTTTACTTCGCTTTGCTAGTTTTGGTTGGACAACTTCACTTATGCTGGAACAAAATACACTTAAAAAAGTATAGCTCCCTAACACGTGAGCTTTTCTAGTACATAGAATAATTACATGAAGTGCTGCTTGCATGTACCAAAAATAATAAGGGAATGTTCTATGGGGTTTTGGAATCTAATCAAAATAAATTGTAACTCTTTTAGAAATATAAAAGATTCCTCTTTCCCTTAACAAATATTCCAACAACAGGTTTCCTAGTTCATTAGTCCACTGGACTATATAGAGATTATCCTGCAAAATCTCGGTAAGAAAAATTTCTTCTCCTTCCTGATTTCTCACCAAACACTTGTTAGTAGTATACTCTCCTCGTTTACCACTCGAGCATGGTTGGCTAACTGAAAAGAGATTATGATTGAGGCCTTCAACAAATGTGACATCTTTGATTGTTGTTTTACCAACACATATATTACCGTAGCCTCTAGTCTTTCCTTTGTCATTTCTTACAAAGGTAACTTAAGGTCCATCACGTTCAATGAATTCCGATAGCAAATCCCCCGTCATGTGCTTCGAGCACCCACTGTTGATGATCTAGACTGGTCCACCGGCAACTTAACTCCTCCTTTCTTGCTTCCCAACCTACAATTAAACAGATTTAGCAACCCATTCGAACTGGGGTACCTTGTTAGCAGGTTGTGGCTCCTTTGATGCTTTGAGAGCCTTCTTCTTCTTTAACTTCTTCCTATAGTGTTGAGGAGCAGATTGATACTTAACTGCATAGAAGAATGGGTCCTCATAGTAGCCAGACTGATGCTAAGGTTGTTGAGTAGAATAGTAGTAATCTTGATGCATGGGCTGCTCATAGTAACCAAATTGACACCACTGGTCTGGGTACCCAATCTGTTGGCTATACTCACTAGTTAGAGTAACGATTTGATGGATAGAACTGTTGTTAAGGATAGTAAGACTCATGGTTCCAATGTTCACAATGACCATAGTCCTGATGACTAGGCCACTGCTCACAGTAGTTTTGTCTAGGGTAGATAGGTTGTTTCTTTTTCAGCTGGTGAGCAGTTTGACTCTTCTTTCTCTTCTCAAATTTTCTCTTAGATAGGTTAGGTTGTTCTGCAGTTTTCTGAGTTTTCTGCTTAGGACTGATTTTGAGAGGTTGAAGGTGCATGTTCTTTTGGTTTTAGTGGTCTGTTTGCCTTTTGGTTTGACAAACTGAACTTTGCTGTTAAGAGTTTAACTTTGGTCCTTCTTTTGACCAGTAAACCCTCATCCGGTTTTGATGATAGGGTTTCTTTGAACTAATTGGATTTCCTCCAGCTTGTCTTTTCCTTTGTTTATTTGGTCAACCTTCTGTTGAAGGTCCGTTAACCTATTAGTGAGAGTGTTTATATCACCATCCTTCTCAGTGAGCTATTTCCTTCAAATGTTCTTCCCTTTTGGTAGATTCCTCAACTTGTTCTTTGAGGATCTTAATTTGCTTTTCTTTTTCTTCATTGTATGGAGTGTACTGATCATTGAGGGCTAACTTGAACTTCTGATGAGACGGGGTTCAGCACGGAGGAATCAAACATGGAATCCGAGCTTCTATTATTTAGTCGTTCATGTTCATGTTCTTATATTATTTATTTTTAATTTAGTTTAGTCCAATTATCACAACATGTTTAGGTGATTAATTGGCCCAATTACATTTAATTAAGGAGTCCGAAATTATCAAGCCCAAGCCTTGCTAATTTCGAAACCTAGCATAGGAATTAGTCTAGTATTTATGTTATTTTCGCAGTTACTATTCACAGACAATATTGAATCAAAAATCTAGTTGATCGTTTTGTCTCATATTTCGTGCTTCGGTTCACGATCCTATAGGTTCTTGGTAGAGTTTGATTGTTGGCGATTTCAAACTTGAATTCATCGACTCGTTCGTGATATCTCGTAGTATCCGGGTTAGTCGAACCACGAAGATTGCTCCATAAATGCGTTTCGGATTCACGTAGATCCGGGGTTCGTTTCGGGTAAGATTCACAATTTGTTTCCGTTTGAATTCTGCAATTCGTGTTCTTTTCATTTCCAGCCATTCATCATCGTTCATATATCATAAATATCCATCCTCCATCAATCCTGTAGCTATTCCATCCCAGAAAACCCTTAGATTAATTTCAGATCCGTTTTTGAAACCCTAACTCGTCCTGAAAATCACCACCGTGCCAAATCGAAAACTACTTGTGCGTTTTCGCTGAATTTTGGATATATTCTTCATAACCCTAAGTTGTAACTCGTGTTAAAATTTGAGTTTAATCGGAATTGAATTGCTTAGGTTTCTGTCGACGCCTATTCAGTGTAATTTGGGTAGAAATTCAGGTTCCTTGTCATTCGATTTTTCATAGTTATATTTGGATTGAATCTTTCGTGTCTGACGTTGTTCGATTCTTAGCTTCCGCGTACTGTGATCGCATCAACTTCTCATTTTTTTCTTCAAGATTCTTTCTAACAAACATGACGGCAAGTTTCTTGTAGTTTGTAGTTTGTTGACTGAACTCTTCCCAAGGTACTATCTCGGGCTGGTTATCATCTGCAGTTTCATCGTTCGAAAGTATGGAAATGACAAGATCAGAGACTACCTTAGGTTCCTCGGTTTTATCATTGATGCCCATGCAGCACTCCTCTTCATCATCATCTTCATCTACCTCATCAGCAAGGTAGGCTTGTTCAACCATGATCACTTCATCATTGGCATCCATATTAGCAATGTAATCTTTCTCTGATGAAGTGTCAGAAAGATGAGGCTCTTTTCGGATGCATTCTCGGCGATCAAGGCATCCTTCCTTTTTTTTAGCTTGCGGTCTCGTTTAGCTCATAGAACATCACGTTTTTCTTGAGATAGGTCAGGGCAGTCCGCTGTGTTCGGTTCTCGTTTAGGCCCAAAAACACCCGTCTAAAGGTCATACCGTCCAGTTGAAAAAAAAAAAAGTGTCTCTTCGTCTATATTATTTGAGTGCATTGGATAGTATAGGTTTCAGTTCCTAAGTCGATTCAAGGTCGGATTAGTGCTCATAACTTGTTACTACTTATATCCAAGATTCCTAGTTAGCCTTTTCCTTCTTATTTCCAGTCTTTCCTTGTTTCCTTGTTTCCTTGCTTGTTTAGCCCTTACCTAGCCACCGAAATTCTTACCCCTTATTTGTACCCCTTGCCGTGAATTTGTACCCCACATTACAGCAACTTTGTGTTTCTTTCTATACCTGTGATCCAAGCCGAGAGTCAAGTTCGAGTTCTTGATTCAAGCCGGGAATTCCACATCAGTTTTGCCAAGAATTTGAGGTTTAGAGACTGTTGTGATTGCAACCTGAGTGACATACACGAAAAATCTGATCTGAGTGACATACACGAGTGGTTAAAAAATCTGAGAGAACAAACGAGTGATTGTGAGGAACTGTGAGGATTTTACTTGTTTTCTTTCACGTTTGTTCGTTTTGCAGGTACCATGAAATCTGGAGACGGTTCTAAGAATCAAGACAGCCCACTCAAGTCGTCTACCCCACCTCTTGATATGTCTTCATCGTCTCAACAGCCTTGGGATGCTAAGTATCACTTCGATGCTATGGCACAACACTTTGAGAGGCGGAGTCGACTATTGGAGCAGAAGATCGATGACACTTTTGACAAAGTGATAGCACAGTTCGATCGCCTCAACCCTCGAGCAACTTTACCTCCACCAATCAGAAACCAGCCAGATCGACCAGTCAGACGACAACCTGTCCGCCAGCCCCAGCCAGTATTTGAGCCTATTTCTGAAGATCCTGATCCTGAAGAAGAATATGATGATGGATATAATGAGGATTCCGAGGCTGAGATTGAGTTTCCACAGAGGAATCAGAGACGTGACAACCGTCGACCTCCACCTCCCAGGTGTGATTTCCGAGCCAACCAGCGCCATGGAATCCGACATGGCGATACAGATAGCTTGTTAAACAACATCAAAACAAGCATTCCAGAGTTCGAGGGGTTACATGATCCTGATTTGTACCTCGATTGGGAGAGGAAAGTCAACAAGATCTTTGAGTGTTACGACTTTCCCGAATTGAAGAAGGTTCAGCTCGCGTCCTTGGAGTTTAGAGGGTATGCAGCCTCGTGGTGGGAAAATCAGCAAGAGAGAAGACGCCGTGATCGATATCCACCTATAGACACATGGCAAGAGATGAAGGACGTCATGAGAGGACGTTTCATTCCGGTACACTATGAGCGAGAGCTTGAGAAGAGGTTGAACAAGATCAAGCAGGGCACTCGTTCGATTGAAGAGTACCATAAGGAGCTCGAGACAGCTATGAACCGGGTTGGTATGGAAGAGACCCTGATTGCCACACTCAACCGGTACACTAAAGGAATGAATCCAGATATT
Organism: Mentha longifolia; assembly: GCA_001642375.2. Taxonomy (NCBI): domain Eukaryota; kingdom Viridiplantae; phylum Streptophyta; class Magnoliopsida; order Lamiales; family Lamiaceae; genus Mentha; species Mentha longifolia. The sequence goes on along the minus strand of CM038121.1, from coordinate 644,784 downwards.
GCTTGTGAAGTCGAATTGAAGGAATTCGATTCAGTTGAAGCAATGGTCCATTATGCATCTATTGTCGAACGGGAGCTCAGAGATGGACGTCGTCGATCCTTCCAGTCGACGCCTGTTAGGAGTCCTTGGAACCGAGGTGATTCTTCCACGCCTAGGACAGCCCCTACAAGTCCTCCTAACCAGTCTACACAGCCCGTTCGCCGTTCTGAGCAGTCTGCACCACAGCCCTCTCGCAGACCTGACTACACCTCGCCTGCACCGAACAGAAATTCTCAGAATCGCCCCATGCAGCCTAGTCAGCCTGAGAATAGTAATTCAGGGAGAGCACATGATGTTCAGTGTCACAAGTGCAGAGGATGGGGACATTTTCAAGCCCAGTGTCCGAATCGCAGAGTTTTATTCCTCACCGAACAGAATGAGTTAGAATCAGCGAGTGAAGAGGAATTTGAAGAAGGAGCAATAAAAGGGGATACTGAACAGCCCCTAATCAGCTTACTCCTGGGCGACATTGATATTGTGGATGAGCAGCCGAAGCAAACGCACGTCAGCCTTGTTTCGATTCGAGCCTTGAGTCTTATTCGAGAGGAAGAACAGAATGATCAGCGGGAGAACATCTTTTATTCTCGCTGTTCCATTCAGGATAAGGTGTGCTCGCTCATCATTGATAGTGGAAGCGTTGTAAACGCCATTAGTCAGTATGCAGTGGGGAAGTTGAATTTGATCCCACAAAAGCATCCAAAACCGTACCGATTGCAATGGTTGACAGACAGAGACGAGATTCATGTTGGATACCAGGTACCTGTCACCTTTTCTATTGGTCGTTTTACTGACACTGTTTTGTGTGACGTCATCCCTATGGAGGCGGCACATATCTTGCTTGGTCGTCCTTGGCAGTTCGATAGGAAGGCGATACATGATGGATTCTCCAACACTTATGCCGTGACTAAGGATGGACGCACCACCAGATTATGGCCATTGGCGCCTAAGGATGTTGTAGAAGACCAGAAGAGGATGCAAGAGAAGTTCAAGGAAGAACGAGAGAAGAATAAGTCTGATCACCCGGCCACGCCTTCTTCTCCTAGTACTACAATGAGTTTGGTCGACCCCAAGTCATCCAAGGCAGCCTCTTTCACACCTCAGAGACCCTCTAAGGCCGTTCATGATGCCACACCATCGAGTTCTAGTGCAGCTAATTCAGATCCAGTGCACAAGAACTTGTTTATTAGTGCAAAGGAAGTACCGAAAGCAATCCGAGTTGGTAAGCCTATCGTTCTAATTACTTTTAAGGCTAATGATACTCCTGATATTGTTATTCCTTCTGTTTTGCAATTGGAGGAGTTCAAAGATGTGTTCCCGGACGAGATTCCAAGTGGTCTGACACCGATTCGAGGAATTGAGCACCAAATTGACTTTCAGCCGGGTGCAGTCTTTCATAACCGGCCACCTTACCGGACCAGCCCTAAAGAGAAGAAGCAAATTAGAGAGAGCTTGTCACCGTGCGCAGTGCCTGTCATCCTCGTACCAAAGAAGAACAACGAATGGCGCATGTGCATGGACTGCCGAGCTATCATTAAGATCATGATGATTTCGTTGCTGAGGAGGAGCCGAATTCGAGGATGAATTCTTTTCAGCAGGGGGGGAATGATGAGACGGGGTTCAGCACGGAGGAATCAAACATGGAATCCGAGCTTCTATTATTTAGTCGTTCATGTTCATGTTCTTATATTATTTATTTTTAATTTAGTTTAGTCCAATTATCAAAACATGTTTAGGTGATTAATTGACCCAATTACATTTAATTAAGGAGTCCGAAATTATCAAGCCCAAGCCTTGCTAATTTCGAAACCTAGCTTAGGAATTAGTCTAGTATTTATGTTATTTTCGCAGTTACTATTCACAGACAATATTGAATCAGAAATCTAGTTGATCGTTTTGTCTCATATTTCGTGCTTCGGTTCACGATCCTATAGGTTCTTGGTAGAGTTTGATTGTTGGCGATTTCAAACTTGAATTCATCGACTCGTTCATGATATCTCGTAGTATCCGGGTTAGTCGAACCACGAAGATTGCTCCATAAACGCGTTTCGGATTCACGTAGATCCGGGGTTCGTTTTGGGTAAGATTCACAATTTATTTCTGTTTGAATTCTGCAATTCGTGTTCTTTTCATTTCCAGCCATTCATCATCGTTCATATATCATAAATATCCATCCGCCATCGATCCTGTAGCTATTCCATCCCAGAAAACCCTTAGATTAATTTCAGATCCGTTTTTGAAACCCTAACTCGTCCTGAAAATCACCACCGTGCCAAATCGAAAACTACTCGTGCGTTTTCGCTGAATTTTGGATATATTCTTCATAACCCTATGTTGTAACTCGTGTTAAAATTTGAGCTTAATCGGAATTGAATTGCTTAGGTTTCTGTCGACACCTATTCAGTGTAATTTGGGTAGAAATTCAGGTTCCTTGTCATTCGATTTTTCATAGTTATATTTGGATTGAATCTTTCGTGTCTGACGTTGTTCGATTCTCAGCTTCTGCGTACTGTGATCGCATCAACTTCTCATTTTTTTCTTCAAGATTCTTTCTAACAAACATGACGGCAAGTTTCTTGTAGTTTGTAGTTTGTTGACTGAACTCTTCCCAAGGTACTATCTCGGGCTGGTTATCATCTGCAGTTTCATCGTTCGAAAGTATGGAAATGACAAGATCAGAGACTACCTTAGGTTCCTCGGTTTTATCATTGATGCCCATGCAGCACTCATCTTCATCATCATCTTCATCTACCTCATCAGCAAGGTAGGCTTGTTCAACCATGATCACTTCATCATTGGCATCCATATTAGCAATGTAATCTTTCTCTGATGAAGTGTCAGAAAGATGAGGCTCTTTTCGGATGCATTCTCGGCGATCAAGGCATCCTTCCTTTTTTTCAGCTTGCGGTCTCGTTTAGCTCATAGAACATCACGTTTTTCTTGAGACAGGTCAGGGCAGTCCGTCTTGTAATGACCTGGTTCACCACACTGAAAGCACCCACCCGTAGGTGTGTTAGAAGAATTAAACTTTGAGGGATTAGGGTTACCTTAACCTTTCTTGTCAGATTGAGTGGGAACTTGGTTGTTGTAGTTCCTCTTGGAAACCTTATAACATTTGCGATATTTGTTCATCCGTGATTCTAGTTTCTCATTCCGGCTAGCAAGTAACGCGAAATCTTGAATCAACTTTTCCACCCTAGTAAGTTGATTTGGTTTGATAGATTGAGTTTCAACAATAACCTCAGCTTTGAAGGCTGTCTCTTTTTCTTTCTTCTTAGGTTCTGACTTTGAACTGCTTTGAGTCGGGTGGGCAGACCCATGAATGCGAATCATGTCGTGTTCGCTTCTAGTGAGCAGATCGAACAGCTCTTCGGTTATGATCTTGTTGTAGTCCGATTGGTTAGGATGAATTGTAGCATACACGTGCCAACTTACGGGAAGGGTACGAATCACCTTTTGATTAAGTTCACGCTGTGTATATTTATCAGGTTAGATAGCGTTAATTTCTAGCATGATCTCAATTAAACGGTTCTTCATTTGCTCGATTAATTCTTTTTATTTCATTATAAAATCGTCGAGCTTGCTGCATGCAATGGAGAGTTTATTTTCAAGCATCTCCTCTGAACCTTGACTTATGGCCTTGAGGGTATCCCACATTTCTTTTGCAGTTTCCAAATTTCTGATCTTGGCCAGATAAACTCCCTTGACAGTGCATGAGATAAGGTCTTTGGCGAAGTGGTCAAGGCCAGCAATCTTTCTTTCTTCTGAAGTATAGTCACGAGGATCCTTAAGTTCTTGTGTGTATGAGGGTTAACCTGGACTGGTTCTGGTGATCTCAAGCTTCTCACCCATAATGAGAGATGGCTCGTTCTTGATAACTTCCCACATCAGATAGTGATAAGCTTGAAGGCACATCCGGATCTAAAAGCTCTAGTCCTCATAGCCTTATATTGAAAAATCCTCGCAAACCCTAAGAAGTGAAGCTTCCATGATGACACATATGAGAATGAATAAAAAAGAATTTTCTTGGATCTAGTCCAATTTAACCAAAAGCTTTGAAAAGACTTTTAGTATACAGATGCGATGGTCAAAAGAACCACCGCTCTGATACCACTTGTTGGTCCCAGAAAGAGTTCATTGGTGTATGGGGGGGAGGGAATACACTAATATCTAACCATTTTTGATTTTGTAAAACTAACTGTATGAGCCGGACGCCGGTATTGTGGGATGGGGAGGATGTCATGAGATAGAGTCTTACTGGCCACGGCGAGTTCACTATGACTTCTGCTTGGCATCACGTCAGGTACAGGCACCCTCATGTATCTCTCTTTGGTGATATTTGGAACTCATGCCTTACCCTCACCATTTCTGTCTGTCTATGGCGCCTTCTTCTTAGTTGATTACTTGTTGATGTCAAACATCTTTCTTGTGGTATCTCTCTTGCTTCGAGGTGTCAGTGCTACACCTCTCCCCACATCAAAACTATCATGCATGTGTTCTCTTGGAGTGAATCTGCTAGAACTGTATGGGCATATTTTTCGGACTGGTTCCATACACTAACATATGCACACATAAGCACTGACATTGCACATAGTCTAGGATGGTGGAGACACTCATTTCAATGAGCCACCTGCACATACATTTCTTTCTTGATTCCTTGCCTCATCACTTAGTTTATTTGGACGGAGAGGAATAGTCACAAGCACCGTGGCACTCCTTTCCATTCTTCTAATATCATTTGGCAGGTTAAACATCACCTGCATACCCTGGTTGCTGTGAGGAGGCTCCTACTGAAGGAACCAATCAGCAAAGAATGATTTATGCATCCAAGGATTTATTTTACGGATATAGTTATTTTGATTTATTCCTATCATACTCCTATCAAATTAATTCAACATTCATAGTGTATTTAATGGATATACCTCTTGATTTATGTGAAAGAGCTCGCTAGAAGATCTTCTGATCTGTTTCCCTGCTTGAATTTGATATTGGATGGACAACACGCTATGAATCCGGCCACCAAAAGAAGCACCACCGCCGTCCGCCTCTCTCTCTTCTCTCTCACTTAACCCTACCTCTCTTTGATTATGAGATGATCGATCAATAACCTAGAGGCCTTAAGTGAGTATTTATAAGAAGATAATGGGCTTAAGCTGCAGGCTTGGCCTGCAGTCCATGAGATAGCCGCCCATGTTCATCATTGGCACCCCCTTACTAGGCTCTAATGATGAACAATCTGTTCTTCCTTTAACCGTGGCCTATTAAACTTTTTGGGTCAGATCAGGGATCTACTGGCAGATAAAATTGGGTCTCCTAATGTCTGAATTCTCTATACTCAGCCCAGAGTAAAATTCAGATCATAAGTATTAAAACATTCCAATAGAGTAATAATACTGAACTACCCGTTTTATCCCTGTTGAGCTCAGGGCTAGTATTAGACTTAAATCACCCTCGTATTTAAGATGTCCCACATCTGTTAATTAATGTAAAGCTTCTAACTGCTTTTGTGATCAACCTGTTCTACTAGGATACGTTGCTCCATTGCAGATGCACTAAAGATCATAGTTGTTGCCCAAGATACGGATCATATTGAGTTACAAGACAGAACCCTCAGTCATGGTAAATTAAAGTAACATACTCTAACTATACACCCTTAGTCACTCAATTAGAGTTAAGGTCTGACGTTAAATAACATTTAAGTCCCCGAGGTCTTGATTCTTCTACTTAGGTTAGAATAGAAGAATTCACCTCACCGTGATCCTATCAATACGATTAACGTACTAGCATAAACAAGTAACCAAGACAAGCTACTTATCTATTTATGTTACAGTCCAAACCGATAGTTTTATCCAAAAACTATCTCAACTGTGATAACTGTTTATATCTCAAGAGACACTGGCTACTATGGTCTTCTGTGATCTACAACACACCATATAGCCTATAACTTTGAGATAATGGATAGATGTTTAATGCTTAACAAATAATTCATACATAATCAGATAGGAAATTGTTAGTGAAATATGGAAACCACATGTATACAAGCTAAAAGGCATGCTTTCTAGTATATAAATCCATCACCTGCCAGTTCACTAGCCGAGATGCCTGTCTCAGGTTCCGTTCATGCCTATAGCTGAGCCCGTCAGTAGGTCCCTTAGGTCCTGGATCGTTCGTTGGAACCCACCTGAGGCGCCTTGGGTAAAGCTTAATACTGATGGTTTGTTTGGTGCTGTTTCTGGGAGTGCGGCGGGTGTTGGATTGATTTGTGACCACCATGGCACCCTGCTCCATTCTTTCGCTCTCTAGTTGAGGCTAGATCTAGCTTTGAAGCGGAGCTCAATGCTCTTTTTCCTAGGGTAGATTTGGCTACCACCTTTTCCTCATAGGTTTGGATCGAGATGGATGCTGCTGCGATCGTCACTTGCTTTTGGAAGCATGGTTCTGCAGACATCCGTCATCTTATGACATGCATTCGTCTTCAGCTGCAAGGGATTCATGTTCATTTTTCCTACATACATAGGGAAGGGAATCGCCCTGATGATTTCATGGCGCGTCGGGGTTCTCAGACTGACACCATGACTCTCTTTGATGTTGTTAGCATCCCTCACTACTTTTTGGCGCTTGTTCAGATGGATCAATAGGGATATCCAAACTTCAAGTTCCATTATAGTTAGTAGCATGATCAGTTACTTTTGGTCTCCCATCATTTCGATTGGCCCTCTTATTAGTCTTCTGATATGGTCACTTTTGGACCATGATCATTGCATTTATTCCTTTTTTGTTTTTTTTTTGTCTTTCCTGTTATATGTCGAGAATTGGATCGGTTGTTGATCAAATTCTGACTGGTATTGTTCTTTTTCCTATTTATGTTGGGGATAACACTTATTTTTAGTGTAATCTCCAACAGACGTTACATGATTTTGTTTGAGTTATTTACAGGTTGGGGGTCTGCCTAACCCCTCACCCTTTCGGGGTGTTTGAACAAAAAAAAAAAAAGTGAACTGATTTAGTAGACTGAGTTAATCAAATTGATCAAGGTAAGTTCAGTTTATCCAACTCAGAATGTAAACAGCTGAGTTTGTTAAACTGAACTGCAATGCGGAAGTTGTTGGTTTAGGTTGAAAACTCTTAGAAAATTCCTTTATCTTAAACTGCTAGTTTGTGATGAGAAAGTTTATGCAGTATGCAAGTTAGTGTTATGACAGTTTAATATTGCAAGAATTGAAAGGAGTTTGAGTGAAAGAGAGATCGACACACGATAGTTTTATCATGGTTTGGAGATAACCCTCCTACATCCATGTCAGATCTAGCTCGATCTCTTACTTTGGACTATCCTCTCTCTTGTTTATATAGGTTGAGAACCAACCTTGTATCTTCTTCTAACTTGAAGAAAATACAAGCAAAAATAGAGTCGTGACTCTTACAACCTTTCCTTGTGACTAAACACAAACTAGAACTACTAGACTAACTATCATAGAATTTAAGTTAAACTCTGCAACTAGAACTTACAAGCGAGTGCTTCTACAACAAAATATAACTTCTAAACTTGTAGAAACCAGAATAGAATTCTCACAAATACAACTCAACACTTGGGAAAATATCTTGATTTCGAGCGTTGAGTAAAGGCTTTGATTGCTTGAGAATTCTGCAGCGATTAGGCTTGATAGCAATTTTCCCATAAAGAATTCTGGTTGAGGGAATGAGTATTTATAGGCTTGATTCAAAAACTAGCCGTTGGATGTGTCAGATCCATACACTGATATATTGTACTTTCTTCCCGTTGAGGCAGTCCAGTTTCCTTTCAGAGATGCAGTGGCCAGATCAGATCAACCTATGTAGGCATGTTGATGCTACCTCTTCAAACTAGAATCTTTAGCAATCTTCCTTCAATCTTCAAGTGAACTTAAACTCTTCAAGGCAGGTGCTGAACTCCTTCAAACTAGTTGACTATCAACTGCGAAACACAAACTGTTGCGACTAGGAATAGAACCATACTAAAATGGCTATACATATCAGTTTAGTCCTATCAACTTAACTCTAGAAAAGTGTTAAAAATTGTCTAAGTGTTGTTTCGATAAACATCATCAACATTCAAACTGAGTAGGGTTCCCAACAGTATATGATAGTCCCTCCTTCCCCCATATATAATGGAAACGCTACATTGAAAGTGATCCATTTCTACCACGTATCTGAATTGGTTGTTGTAATTAATGCAATTAATTCACATATAGATCAAAATATACCTTCGAGCTTGGAGACAGTAATCTACATGTCTAGATTACTGAAGTGTTATCCCATTCCTTATAATCGAACAGCAGGGTGGGTGTCAATTTGAGATCAGATCTTGGATCACGCCTTGCACTTGAGTTGAATAAAGTTAACTCGATTTCTTCTTGGAGAAAAAGTCGTCGCCGCCCTCTCTACTCTCTCTCACACAGATTCTGTGAATGAAATCACATGTGTTTTTGTCGTGTATGATTAGGTCAACCTAATCCCTTTATATAATTAGTAATAATTATACCCGGAGAGTAAATTGTGTGTGTGTGCTTAATTAATTAATTAATTAACACACATTGGGCTTAAGTACAAGCTTTAGGCCTAACTTGGCCATCTGAGAGGATGAGACGCCCCACCTAGGGTTTCTCTCTCTATGTGGCGCCACTTGTGCGCCCATGGCCCACAAGCCTGCTCTCTTGATCCAAACCAGCTATTGGGCTCAATATTCAACTCCTAATCCATCTTGAGGTGTTTGGGCCACTCCAGGGACCTAGATACCAAACAGAGTTGGACCTTACCTAATAAGATAATTATTGTGCTCTCCCCTAGAGCACTTATCTTAATTAGAGTTATAACGCATTCCACTAAAGAGTTATAACTGATTTACTGCTCTGTCCCGATTACGGAGATCGAGGCTAGTATTTTGCTTAGTACGATCTCCATATTTAAGAATCTTGATATCCATTAAGTAATTGGAGCTCGTCGGACTGCTCTCAATTAATTAACCTCTTATACTTCCTTAGGTAGTACGCGCTCAACCTTATTATTATAACTTGAAGTTAATCAAGCTTGCAAGACTTGGTATAATAAACATTGTGAACTCCCTAAGGGGATATCTCAACCTTTACGGACACGGTGTCTCGATATAACTAACTAGACATTGATGGAAATGCCGATTGAAGGCAATCCGATTTTTCCCTTGGATCTGAATTGGTTGTGATAATAAATGCATTTTAGAACATATATAAGAATCAAAATATACCTTCAAGTATGCCGATGGAGAAGGACTACAGGTCTAGCCATCTAAACTGTAATCCCGTTTCTCAAACCCGGCAGATAGTGGTCTCCTGATACGGATTTAGAATCTCGGATCTTGCACTCCATCGAGGAAGAATTGTTCTCCATCTCTTCCTATATGGCCGCCACCTCCTCCTCTCTTCTCTTGATAAAGAATGATCAAGTTAATTAGGGTTTTGTGCACTTAAGTATTTATAGTGCACAAGATTTGTCCTAGTGGGCCTGAAGAGAGATGGGCGGCCACTTAAGCCCATTTAGCTGAAGTGGTGCCTCACTTATAGCCCATTGCTATAAGTGGCGCCCCATAGGGGCCCAATAAGAGCTATTGGGCTCTTATTAGTGCACTGATCTATTCATGAGAATATTGGACCAGTTCATCGCTCACTTTTTGAGGGTGAGAAATGCAATGATAATCGATGTGTATAATCGAGTCGAATCCACAGGGAATGCAATGGCGTTTGAATTTCAACTAGTAATCTAGTTACCTAACTACTATTCAAACTACGAACCTAACATGTTTTTGGGTTTTTTATTTAACTAATGACAATAAAAAGTAGGTAACAAACTTAGAAATTAACTAAACACTCAATAAGTATGCAAATGATCAAAATTCAATAAGAAAATGAAAGTGACTCCAATTATACTTCAGTTAGGTCTAAGTGATAGGGATGTAACACTCTAACTAGAACCAACCATTTTCATCTAACTTCATGTGGGAAACCTCCTAACTATGATTCACTCAACTCTCATTGCAATGAAATCAAGTAGATTAATGAAAGGCCTAATTCCTACCAAGATATTAAGCAATTCATTAACTCCCAATAGATTATGGACTTCCTTAACCCTACTATTCTCTAGCATGCAATTCTCTTGATCCTAGCATCTAATCTAAGCCTCCTAAGCTTTAGATCAAATACTTGGTATGCAACTATTGTGATCAATCACAATTACATAATAAAACATAGCCCCAAGAGAAATGAACATGAAATTAGAAGGTAAATTCATAATTAAAGCTTAATCCCATCACTTATCCCTAATCTACATATAATTGGAATCACAAAGAGAACTAACTAGATATGATTAAGGAAATTAAACCATTAAAAGTAAATGAAATCATGCTTAAAAGATAGAGAATTCAATAAGGAAGAAGAATATGGTCTTGAATTGCAAATCCACCAAGTATAGCTCCACAAATCTTCAAAAATACAAAAGTAGAAAGAGGGAAATGTATTTAGGGTTTTACGAATGTTAAAGTATCAAAAGATACCCAAATGGGGTGAATTTAGGGATTAAATATATCAAAAACCGACTTTGGGACGAGTTGGGCTGAGTTTGGATCAACCAAACTCGGCCGGACCGGCGGTCTGTCAGATTGGACGGTGGTCTGTCAGACCGCCGGGACAGACCGCTGTCCTCTCTATCTTCGGCGGCGACTTGGTGGGCTTGGCCGGTGGTCTGGCAGACCGCCGGTCCTCCTTGTTTGACCGGTCCAAGCCCATTTTGCTTCCTTCTTCCGGTTTCTTCGTTCTTCATCTGAACTGACTTTCTTACTCTCATTTCCACCTTTTTGAGCTCGTTTCTTCCTCATTTCCGGCCCTCAATCCTTAGCTACTTGAATGCTCTTCCAATTTCCTACAAAAATAGATCGAAAACCGGGAGAAAATGATAGAAGTATAAAGTATGCTATAAGTATAAAAACCCTAGCATTTCTAACATTTAAGCACATAAATCGAGACTTAAATACATGCAAAACACACTCGACATGCACATAAAATACGTGTTAATCACTTCCCCAAACTTAAGCTATTGTTCATCCCGAACAATGAAACGAACAATCAAAACACTTAACACGTATAGGATGTGCATTTGGAGTTCCTCAATGCCTCATATCACCTCAAAAAATATTTTAATTCAATGAAATTCTCAAGTCAAGCCAAACATTCATAAGATCAATCACTATCCTAATTTAGAACTCAATCACTCAAGCACATTCAACTCTAGACCTCACAAGAAGTATGTATCACTCAAGCACTCAATATATAGGAAAGGTAAGCACTCATCGAAATCATGCAATACATCACTTTAACCATAAGCTTGTCTATCAACTCAAGTTTCCAATACCATAATGCATGCACAAATTAGGATCAAAAAGGTCTTTCTTAAGCTTGTAATGTAGGGACATTGGTTAAGGTAGGGAATTTTTAGGCTAAGTGACTTCAATTTTTATCTAAGCTCCTTCACCCCTTTTCTTCACCTCTCTAAGTATGAATTTCTTCATCTTCCACCTTATCCAACCCCCTTTTAGCCAATGAATCCCAAGCTTCTACCAAATATCTAAAGAAACACTCCTTTATGCTCTTATTCTTTTCTTTTTCTTGTAAGAACTTTGTTCTTACTACTCTCTTCTTCTCTTTTTTTTTTCAATAAGAACTTTGTTCTTATTCTTTTCTTTTCTAACACTGAGCTTATAGGAGTGTTCTTTCAATTCAAAACCAATCTCAAGACCCTTCACCATCACCCACCATTTTTCATGAATTTTCAACTTTCACCAAGATTCCCTTAACCATCCTTCACCCCCTATCATCCGGTTCAAGAAGAAAATGCACTACTCAAGGCTCAAAATGGGACGACAATGGTAATGAAAGATAGGTTAGTGTTTAGGGAAAATGGGTTATTCAATGATAGCCTAAGATCATCTCCTAATTATACACACAAGTAGTACTTCTAACATGAGTATCAAGGCAAGTTCTAGTAAAGAGAATGCAATGCAAGATCAAGCTCTCAATAAAGGATATTAACTATATAAAATGCATAGTTTAAGGTTCAAAATCCTCCCAAGATTTTTGCCTAGAGTCCAAGTACTTAAGATCAATCGTTCCAAACTAATCAAGTGAAATAATCCTAGTCATGCTTGACTTAAACTTGAGAAATTTCAAAAATGTCACCATTGCAACAAATCCACAAAAAGCAACAAAACAAAGCACTAAACTTTCAACAAATTCACAAACCACAAAACAAACCATCAAATAACCAAAATACTTCCAAACAAATCCACCATTCATTCATCTACTTAACCAAAGCAAACCCACATTCAAAATCATCCTCACAAGACATTCTTCATTCAAACAAATTTCTTTCCACATCTCAAATCAAAAGCATCTCACTCAAACCTTCACAAACAATCCACAAGAATAACACCAAGTAACACTTTCAAAACAATTAACCCAAGTAATAGAGACAAAGGCAAGGAAACTAAAGACAATAGAATAATGAAAAGTAGCAAGACATGAAATGAAAGTAATTTAAATTCATTATCCTACCCCCCTCCCCCAAACTTATTTTAGAAAATAAATTCTAAAATAAATTTGGAGGGAAAGATAAATAATGAATTTAAATTACACTTACAAACATTCCAAGCTATGATGATGATGGCGGTCGGGGCCAAGTCACCCCTTGAGCGAGTTGATACTCCCGGAAGCTCTCCAATAGCCCCATCATCGATGTTGCTTGCTTTTCCATCCTCTTATTTCTTTCCACTTCATCAAGTTGAGTGACTCTCATCGAAGTCACCTCTCTCCTCATTACCATGACTTGAGCATCTAAAGCCTTGAAGCTACTCTCCATGTCTTCCATTCTACTCTCGAGAGCCTCAGACATCTCATTATAACAAGAATCACTCGGACCTTGATCATCCCTTCTAGACTCATCATCATTATCTTCCATTCCTTCCTCTTCATCCTCCTCCCGGTGTCCCCTTTCAAAATTATCCCGGCCTATCTCACCAAGAGCATGCTCATCTCCCTCACCTTGCTTGAACATTCGAACCCTCATGATCAATTGACCCTTTCGTTGAAGTTTGTAACTAACATGCTCATAGAATTGGGTAAAGGGTACAATTCCTCTCTATTTATTCGAAAATAGTAAGGATGGGTACTCAAATTTAGGAAAAGTAAGTATCGGAGCTTGACAAAATCGAAGAGAAAATCACCTCTCATGGGAGGATAGCCACCAATGTTTCCTCTTATCTTCCTTGCAATTGGAGTAAGCATACCTCTAATATTGATCTTTCCTATTTCACCTTGAGCATGCTTCTTCAATTGAAGGAGGAATAAATCACAAAAGCTTATCCTCCTCGCGGTGAGCATGGCATGAAGAATAAACAAATCATCATTCCTCACCGAGGTATTTTCTCTTCTCGCAATGATGGTGTGCAATAATATCTTCAAAACCATCTTAAGCACCGGATTCCTCATTTCATTTGACTTGGAATACCCGGACCGATATCCCTCTTCCGAATTTAGAACAAGCTTGTTCCAAATGGCCTTTACATCGAACACTCTATCAATGAGTTGGTCTCCTCCATGGGGCACACCAAAGGCATTATCGATTTCCTCATACGTCATCATATGCTTGCTTCCAAACAATTGAAACTCAATGCTCCTCATGACATGCATATGTGAAGTATCCAATGTACTCAACATCTCGAGGATAACCTTAGAATATGTCCTTCGGTCTTGAATGTTTTCATCAAGAAAATTCCCCCATCCAATATTATCAAAAAGAGCTTTCACATTTTCATAAAGCCCTAGTTCCTCCAACACCTCACGAGATGGAAATCTCGTCTCTTCAATTCATTTGGTCACTAGAGTAGCAAATGCTGCCCTTTCTTCATGAGTGCTCAAATGTAAGTCATGAGTTTCCGGGACTTTCGGATCCATTGTTCATGAGGTGGTTTTTGATGGTTGAGATGAAAAGGACCTATCTTTTCGCCTCTTGTTGGAATAGGTTACCAATGCCTTGGACGGTGCCTTAGAAGGCCCTTTTCCTTTAGCTCCTTTGTCCCTACACCAAGTGAAAAATCCCAAGTAAGATTCAAGAAATTAATCAATGGATTTTCACTTAAACAATCACATTTCTTCTAGCCATTACCCCCCATTTTGCATTCATGCATTCAAGAAGTGAATTTTCAATGCAACATCAAGCACTTCATCATTATAGCCCCATAATGCGAAGAAAAATTCTTCTCAATTCATTCATGCAAATTCAAGTGAAAATGAATTTAAATTCATATGAATAATCAAGTGAAGAGACTAATGCAATGAATCCTTATATTTCAAACTCAAGAATCTATGAAATCATTACCTCTTCAAGCAATGAAACTTTCAAGAAATAAATTTCCTATCCAAAAATCAAGCATCTGCATTCATCCATTCATCAAGAAATCAAAAATATTCCAAATTCATTCCAAGTGTGCTCAAGTGCAAAAGAGACATGGCTCATAAAAGAATGCAAATTTCAAGACTAGGTATAGCATAAATCCTAAAGGGAATAATTAATGCTATCCAATTCATGCCCAATTTCACATTCTTCATTCAAGAATTTCCAAAATTCAAGAAAAACCCTAGCAAGACTTTCTACCTATTTTCATGAATTTGATAAGCAAAAGCATACATACCAATTCATATAAAACAAGTAGAAACACATAAAAGCATGGATATAGAACTCATTACCTCATTATCTTGAAGAAACTTGAAGAACTTTCACCTCTTTCAAAAAAAAATTCATTTTTTTGTAAAAGAGTGGTGAAAAATGTGATTTCTTTGGTTCAAAATGTAAGTTTTGGGATGGGTAATGGACCTATGGAAGGATTAAACTTGATTCAAATTGATTTGGCAGTAATTGGGGGATGAAAATTGAAGATTTTGGAGAGAAATAGGCTATGTTCTTGAAGGTTTAAGTTTAAAAGTGGTAGAAATAAAGAAATAAAATGTTCACTCAAAAAAAATAGAAATTGGGGAAGAAATGAGGGGGACCTGGTGGTCTGGCAGACCGCCGGCCCAGACCGCCGAACATGCAGTACACCGTGGCGACCTGTGGCTCACACGCGGCAGTCTGGCAGACCGCCGGCCAGGTCGCCGGTTTCTTCCGGCTCGATTTTCGGCCATTTTTTCGGCCCTTCCAACGAGAGGGGCTGACTCCCGACCCTCTATCGAGACCCCCTAAACATGTTTTAATTTTTTTATTTTTTAATTTTCTATTTTTTATGGTTTTTCGAAATGAAACGAAAAATGAAACAAAAATCGAAAATAAAATTCAAACTAAACTAAAATGAAAAATAAAAGGATACATGTTAAGGTGCCTGTCAACGAGCGCTTTGTTTAACTTTGTTAGCTCGACGTTACCTCCAAAATCAAGCATCATGAAGAAGAATGGTTGACTCCTCCTTAACCTTCTTCGAATTGAAATAGAGCTTGATCGATGTCCATTGACAACAAAAGTAGAACCATCGTTCTTGAGAAGTTTGAATGTTCCATTCTTGAAGCTCTTACTCACTACATAAGGACCGGTCGACCTTGATTGGAGTTTTCCAGGGAAAAGACAAAGACGGGAGTTAAAGAGAAGTACCTCATCTCCCGGAATGATATCCTTTCCTCGAATCCCCAAGTCATGAAACTTCTTGGCCCTTTTCTTGTAAATTCAATAATTTTCATAGGCCTCATTTCTCCATTCCTCCAACTCCACAAGATGATTCTTCCTACTAAATCCGGCCTCCTTGAACTTAAAATTAATCCACTTTGTAGCCCAAAACGCTTTGTGCTCAATTTCCAAAGGCAAGTGACAAGACTTTCCAAAAACAAGTTGATACGGAGACATACCAATGGGGGTTTTGTAGGCGGTTCTATAGGCCCACAATGCATCATCGAGTTTATTTGCCCAATCCTTCCAAGTAGTGATTGTTTTTTCCAAGATTTGTTTGATTTCCCGGTTTGCAAGCTCCGCTTGTCCGTTAGCTTGAGGGTGATAAGGTGTAGTAACCTTGTGTTTCACTCCATACTTAGCAAGTAAGCTTCCCAACCATTTGTTGTTGAAGTGAGACCCCCCATCACTAAGCAACACTCTCGGAGTTCCAAACCGAGTCAAGATGTTCTTCTTGAGAAATTTAATCACCACCTTAGAATCATTCGTTGAAGTTGGAATGGCTTCAACCTATCGTAACACATACTCAATAACAAGAAGGATATAGGAAAAACCACAAGAATTAGGAAATGGTCCCATGAAATCTATCCCCCAAACATCAAACAACTCAACCTCAATCATGATGTTTTGAGGCATCTCATCCCTGTTAGTGATATTCCCCATCCTTTGACACCTATCACAATTCTTCACAAAGGTTTGGCAATCCCTAAAAATAGAACGCCAATAGAATCCACTTTGAAATACCTTCCAAGCCGTACGATTAGCCCCAAAGTGACCCCCATTAGGTCTCTCATGACAATCTCCAATAATCTTGAACCATTCACTCTCCATAGCATATCTATGAATAATTCCATCGGCACATCTTCTCCATAAATATGGATCTTGCCAATAATACAACTTCACATCTCTAAGGAACTTGGCCTTTTGATAATCCGAGAGATTGGGTGGCAACTCTTGAAGTACAAGGTAGTTAGCAAAGTCCGCAAACCAAGAATTCTTGCATTTCAATACCATGATCTTCTCATCCGGGAAATAATCATTGATGCTCAACTTCAACTCTTCATCTTCAACCAGCTTTTCAAGCCTTGACATGTGATCGGCTAACACATTATCACGACCTTTTCTATCATGAATCTCCATGTCGAATTCTTTAAGAAGGAGAACCCAACGAATCAAACGAGACTTTGCATCCTTCTTAGCCATAAGATGCCGGATAGTCGTATGATCCGAATAGACAATAGTGTGATTCCCAATAAGGTAGGACCAAAATTTGTCAAAGGCGAAGACAATGGTTAAAAATTCCCTCTCCATTATTGTGTAGTTCCTTTGAGCTCCACCCAATGTTCTACTAGCATAATGAATCACTCGGAACACCTCATCTCTCATTTGCCCCAACACTACTCCTAAAGCCCAATCACTAGCATCACACTTTAATATAAAAGAATCACTCCAATTAGGCTTGATTAGAATAGGAGTAGAGATGAGGGCTTTCTTCAATGTCTCAATTGCTTCCAAACACTTAATAAACTTCACATCTTTTTGCAAGAGAGAACAAACTGGCTTTGTGATCTTCAAAAAATCTTCAATGAATCTTCTATGGAACCCCGCGTGCCCAAGGAAACTTCGAATTGATTTCACATTTGTTGGAGGCGGAAGCTTTTCGATTGCAAAATCTTCGCCCTATCCACTTCCAAACCATCTCTTGAAACTTTATGGCCCAACACTATCCCCTCTCTTACCTTACCATAAAGTGGCATTTTTCCCAATTAAGAACGAAAGAAGTTTCTTGGCACCTTTGCAATACTTTGGTTAAGTTCTCCAAACAATGATAAAAAAAAATCCCAAATACGGAGAAATCGTCCATGAATACCCCCATTATGTTTTCAAGCCATGGAAGATAGCCATCATGCATCTTTGGAATGTGGCGGGGGCATTGCACAATCCAAAAGGCATTCTCCGAAATACAAACACACCGTAGGGACAAGTGAATGATGTCTTATGTTGATCTTCCGGGGCGATCATCACTTGATTATAGCCGAAGTAGCCATCAAAGAAGAAATAGTACTCGTATCCAGCTAACGATCAAGCATTTGATCAATAAAGGGCAATGGGAAGTGATCTTTTCTAGTAGCGGAGTTCAAGGCTCGATAGTCTATACAAACTCTCCACTTTGTTGCTACTCTAGTAGTGATCAACTCATCCTTTTCATCCTTCACCACCGTGATCCCTCCTTTCTTAGGAACATCTTGATTGGGGCTTTACCCACTCGCAATCCGAAATAACATATATCATCCCGGCATCTAACAATTATAACACCTCTTTTCTCACCACTTCTTGTAACACCAGATTCAACCTCCTTTGAGGTTGCACTTTGGGACGACAACCCTCTTCCAACAAGATACGATGCATACAAACAGAGGGAGAAATTCCCTTGATATCATCAATAGACCAACCAATCACATCTTTAAAATCTCTAAGGACACGCAACAACTTGTCCAATTCGGACTCTGACAAGTGTTGTGACACAATTATGGGAAAAGAGTCTTTTTCACCAAGAAAGGCATACCTTAGATGATCGGGGGGATGTTTCAACTCTTGAGTAGTGCTTGAAGGAGATTCCACTTTTGTTGAGCTTCCACACTCTCCCGGTTGAGTGATATCAAGATAGTGTACTTCATCCTTTGGTGAACCTTGATTTGCATCCAAGAAAGCCATTGACTCCAATAACTCGTCACATGCTTCATCCAAGTCGGAATAAGAATATAGAGAATTGGAAATGATTTCCTCCGTAGGATCCTTTGCCATAGATGTAGGCAAAGTGGTGATTGACTTGCATTCTTCATAACTTGGATCATCTCTTTTCTTCATGGCATCAAAGATTGAAAGAGTGATGGTTTCTTCATTGACCCTAAATGTGAGATTCTCATCTTGTACATCAATGAGAGCCCTTCCGGTTGCTAGAAAAGGACACCCAAGAATGAGGGGCATATCCTTGTCCTCTGGCATATATCCAATATCACGAAGTCCGTTGGAAATATGAATTCCTCAACCTTCACTAATACATCTTCAACAACTCCTTCAGCATAAGAGATAGAACGATCGGCCATTTGGAGACAAATTGATGTTGGTTTGATCTCTCCAATGTCCAATCTCCTAAAAATCGATAATGGCATCAAATTGATGGTAGCACCAAGATCACATAACACTTTCCAAAATTTTTGCCTACCAATCACAAATGCTATAGTAAAGCTCCCGAGATCCTTCTTCTTTAAACGCACTTTCCTTTGAATCACCGCACTAATTTCCTCCGTTAGGTTAACTGTTTCAAATGATCCAAACTTTATCTTATTAGCAACGGCATCCTTAAGGAACTTCACATATCCGGGCATATCTCGAAGTGCATCAAGTAAAGGAATGTTGATTTGTACCTTGTTGAATATGTCCAAGAATCTTCTCATCTTCTCATCAATCTTGAGCTTTGCTAGACGATGAGGGAATGGGGCCTTTGTGATCACATCCTTAGTTGGAAGAGGAGCCTCTAACAACTCTTCTTTTTGAGCCTCTTCTTGAACTTCTTTGCTTGATTCCTCCTCATTGGTATGAGGCTCTTCATAAGGGATATCTTCAACAGTAACCTCCTCCTTTTCCTTTCCGGGTGTAGCTTCATTCTCATAGGCTCTTCCACTCCTCAATGTGATAGCATTACATTGATTCTTTGGATTTACCTCCGTATTACTTGGAAACTTGCCCGGGGTGTGTTGAGTGGTAGCTTGGTTAGCCATTTGGCTAATTTGACCTTCCATCATCTTCACTTGCTTTGTCAAGGAGGTGAGTGAATTTTCTAAGGCATTGACCTTTTGGCCGGTTTGATTGATAAACATGCCTTGTTGATTAGCCCTTTGAGCTTGATTTGCCAATATTTGTTGCATCATTTGCTCCATAGATGGAGAATTCTTCTTTGTCTCTTCAATAACTCCTTGAGACACGGAAAATCCGGGAGGTGGAAATTGAGCATTGTTCGGATTTCCATAAGAGAGGTTGGGATGAGTCCAGTTGTTGGGATTGTAGGCTTGATAGCCTCCTTGATGACCATAAGAATTTCCTCCTTGTGGCTTCCCTTGAAATCCCCCTTGATAGTTCCCTTGGAATCCTCCTTGAGGTCCTTGAAAATTTGGCTTGTTGAAATTTCCATAAAGTCTTTGGTTCACATAGCTCACATCTTCATTAATATAGAATTCTTCACTTTCTTGGGCTTGAACCACTTGAACATCTCTCTTCGATCTCCTCTCTTCTTCAAATTCCTTCTTAAGAAGTGTGTATTGAGAAGCTAACTCATCAATTCTCGCATCTTCAAGTATGAAATTGACCTTCTTTGTAGGGCCTCTATCCATTGGCCATTGATAATTGTTGGCCGTCATCTCTTCTATGATCCTTAGAGCTTCCTTTGTATTTCGGTTTACTAGGCAACCCCCGGATGTAGCATCAACTATGCTCCTCATGTGTGGAGAGAGTCCACTATAGAAGTTGACTATTTGTTGAGCTTCACTAAAAACGTGTTGGGGGCACTTGTGTAGCAAGTCCCTATATCTCTCCCAAGCTTCAAATAGTGTCTCATCAACATGCTGTGAAAAGTGAGAAATTTCTGAGATGAGCTTTTGAGCCTTTGAAGGAGGGAAATACTTGGCAAGAAAAGCTTTGCATAACTTTTCCCATGTGGTGATCTCGCTCTTGTCAAGGTTTTTAAACCACTCCTTTGCACGATCCCTCAATGAGAAGTTGAAGAGCTTCATCCTTATAGCATCCTCCGTACACCATTATGCTTCACCATATCATAAAGCTCAAGTGTGCATTAGGATCCTCGTTTGGCCTCCCACTAACTTGCTCAGATTAGACCATTTTGATAAGGCCGGTCTTTATCTCAAAGTTGTTCGCATTGACACGAGGTCCCCATGCTCCTCCTTAAAATTGGTCCGTTGGAGACTCAAACATTTGGTTTAGTGGAGGTTGTTGATGATGGATTTGTATACTAGAAAGCAGGCCTTTTAGCTTGTATACATGTGGTTCCATATTTCACTAACAATTTCCTATCTGATTATGTATGAATTGTTTGTTAAGCATTAAACATCTATCCATTATCTCAAAGTTATAGGCTATATGGTGTGTAGTAGATCACGGAAGACCGTAGTAGCCGGTGTCTCTTGAGATATAAACAGTTATCATAGTTGAGATAGTTTCGGATAAAACTATCGGTATAGACTGTAGCATAAATAGATAAGTAGCTTGTCTTGGTTAGTTGTTTATGCTAGTACGTTGATCGTATTGATAGGATCACGGTGAGGTGAATTCTTCTATTTTGACCTAAGTAGAAGAATCAAGACCTCAGGGACTTAAATGTTATTTAACGTAACACCTTAACTATAATTGAGTGACTAAGGGTGTATAGTTATAGTCTGTTACTTTGATTTACCATGGCTGAGGGTTCAATCATTGCAATCCAATATGACCCGTATTTTGGGTAACAACTATAACTAGTACGATCTGTAGTGCAACTACAATAGAGCACCGTATCCTGGTAAAACAGGTTGATTACATCCCCTGAGGAATTCATTAAGGATTATCATACTAAACCCTGTAGGTGGATTAAGTTCCAGTATGATGAATAAGGAATGAATGGTACTACTCAGGAATTTAATAAGATGTTAATTAACAAAAGCAGTCAGAAGCTTTAGATTAATAAATGGATGTAAGATATCTTAAATACGGGGGTGATTTAAGTCTAATACTAGCCCTGAGCTCAACAGGGATAAAACAGGTAGTTCAGTATTATTACTCTAGTGGAATGTTTTAATACTTATGATCTGAATTTTATTCTGGGCTGAATATAGGGAATTCAGAACATTGGGAGGCCCAATTTTATCAGCTAGTAGATCCCTGGTCTGGTCCAATAAGCTCAATAGGCCACACAGTTAAGGAAGAAAGGTCTGATCATCATCAAAGCCCAGTATGGGACGCCTAAGATGATGATGGGCGGCCATGTCTTGGTCTGTGGGCCAAGACTGCACCTTAAGCCCATTCTCCTCTTATATATATTCACTTAATGCCTCTAAATTCATAACACATTGATCTCATAATCAAGAGAGGCTAGGTTTAAGTGAGAGAGAGAGAGAGCACGGTGGCAGCAGCAAGGCTGAGAGACGACGTGTGCAAGTTTCTTCCGTGGCTGAATTCGTAGTGTGTTGTCCATCCAACATCGGATTCGAGCAGGGAAACAGATCAGAAGATCTTCAAGCGAGCTCTCACACGAAAACCAAGAGGTATATCGATTAAACAACCTATGATTGTATTTAATTCATAGGAGCATGATATGATTGAATCGAATTAATCATAATCGAAAACGAATCCTTGGGCGCATGAATCGTTCTTCGCTGATCGTTTCCTTCAGTTGATCTTCTTGAGCTCTCATTTCTTGCTCATTTTTCCAAGCTTGCATATCCTCCAATTGCTTCCTAAGAGCTTCAATCTCTTGATTGTTAGCCATATCTTGATCTTCAATATAATTCCTTCTTCTATGCCTTCTTTCAAAGTTCAAGATCAAAGGTTGAACAAGTAGTCCCTTAGATCTTGTGTGCATAAACCTACAAAATAAAAATTAAAAGAAACAAATGCTTGAATTAGTAACTCAATAACCAAATCGACTATTGAAACTCAAACTAAGCATTGCCCGGCAACGGCGCCAAAAATTGATCGCTCACTTTTTCAGGGTGAGAAATGCAATGATAATTGATGTGTATAATCGAGTTGAATCCACAGGGAATGCAATGACATATGAATTTCAACTAGTAATCTAGTTACCTAACTACTATTCAAACTACCAACTAACATGATTTTGGGTTTTTTATTTAATTAATGACAATGAAAAGTAGGTAACATACTTAGAAATTAACTAAACACTCAATAAGTATGCAAATGATCAAAATTCAATAAGGAAATGAAAGTGACTCCAATTATACTTCAATTAGGTCTAAGTGATAGGGACGTAACTATCTAACTAGAACCAACCATTTTCATCTAACTTCATGTGGGAAACCTCCTAACTATGATTCACTCAACTCTCATTGCAATGAAATCAAGTAGATTAATGAAAGGCCTAATTCCTACCAAGATATTAAGCAATTCATTAACTCCCAATATATTATGGACTTCCTTAACCCTACTATTCTCTAGCATGCAATTCTCTTGATCCTAGCATCTAATCTAAGCCTCCTAAGCTTTAGATCAAACACTTGGTATGCAACTATAGTGATCAATCACAATTACATAATAAAACATAGCCCCAAGAGAAATGAACATGAAATTAGACGGTAAATTCATAATTAAAGCTTAATCCTATCACTTATCCCTAATCTACATATAATTGGAATCACAAAGAGAACTAGCTAGACATGATTAAGGAAATTAAACCATAAAAAGTAAATGAAATCATGCTTAAAAGATAGAGAATTCAATAAGGAAGAAGAATATGGTCTTGAATTGCAAATCCACCAAGTATAGCTCCACAAATCTTCAAAAATACAAAAGTAGAAACAGGGAAATGTATTTAGGGTTCTAAGAATGTTAAAGTATCAAAAGATGCCCAAATGGGGTGAATTTAGGGATTAAATACATCAAAAACCGACTTTGCGACGAGTTGGGCCGAGTTTGGATCAACCAAACTCAGCCGGACCGGCGGTCTGTCAGACCGCCGGGACAGACCGCCGTCCTCTCTGTCTTCGGCGGTGACCTGGTGGGCTTGACCGGCGGTCTGGCTGACCGCCGATCCTCCTTGTTTGACCGGTCCAAGCCCATTTTTTGCTTCCTTGTTCCGGTTTTCTTCATTCTTCGTCCGAGCCAACTTTCTAAATCGAATTTCCACCTTTTTGAGCTTGTTTCTTCCTCATTTCCGGCCCTCGATCCTTAGCTACTTGAATGCTCTTCCAAGTTCCTACAAAATTGATCGAAAATTAAGAGAAAACGATAGAAGTATAAAGTATGCTATAGTATAAAAACCCTAGCATTTCTAACATGTCGGCACATAAATTTAGACTCAAACACATGCAAAACACACTCAACATGCACATAAAATACGAGTTAATCACCTGTCTAGGGACCAGATACCAGACATAGTTGGGCCTTACCTAATTAGATTAATACTATGCTCACCCCTGTAGCACTAATCTAATTAGAGTTATAATGCATTCCACTAAAGAATTATAACTGATTCATCACTGTGTCCTGATTATGTAGTCGGGGCTGGTATTTTGCTTAGAGAGATCCCCGTGTTTAAGAATTCTAATATCCGTTAATTAATTAGAGCTCGTCTGACTGCTCATAATTAATTAACCTCTTATACTTCCTTAGGTAGTACCCGCTCAACCTTATTATTATACTTGGGCTTAATCAGCCTGCAGGACTTAGTATAATAATCTTTGTGAGCTCCATAAGAGGATATCTCAACCTTTACGGACACGGTTTCTCAATACAACTAACTAGACATCATACATGCCTCCATGTTACCCAAGATATAAGGAATTGAGGTGCAATACAAGGCCCATACCGAATAAGTCAAAGCAACAGTGAAGAACATATATATGCCTAATAGCTTATCGGGATTAAGATCTAGCTACTAAGACTCAAGATCTCTTAGCTCTTCACCTACAAAGTAGGGTCAGTCTAGAAGAGCAATATCTCACTGTGATCTTATCAGTACGTTCCTAGTGTACCAGCATAACTAGTGATTGAGACCCATCACTACTGTTAGTGCTGCAGTTTAAACCGATAACTTTGCCTGAAGTTATCTCGACTGTGATGATATTTATATCTCATGAGTTACCATTAATCATGATCTCCTCCAGTATCCCCTGACATGCTAACACTCTCATGAGATAATGGACTTATTCATTCTCAACTATAAACTTTCAGATAGGTGATTGTAATAGTGGAATAATTATTGCATAAATTAAAACACTGGTTTTGCTTTAGGTATACAAAATCCCAACAATCTCCCACTTATACTAAAGTAAAACCTTTTAGTATACAAATGAGTCTACAGGAAAATACTTTATGGTTATCCACTGTTACAAATAGCTTATAATCTTCTGCCATTTTATCTTCCTCTAATGATACTCTATAACATCCCCTTGCCTTAAATGGTTATTTCATAACCATGCAGTACTAGTCTCTATGTGCTAGCTGGCCTTGTAAATCCAAGGGTTTAAGCAATTTGCCACTGCACGTGAGTTATCACATCAAAATGTGAAAAATTTGGCAAATTCGGTTTACAGCCAGTTTCACTTAGCAAAGTCTCGAACCATATAGCTCCCTTAGTGGCCTTATCAGCTGCCACAAATTCAGCTTGTCATGAAAGAGCTCTCAAATCGCGTTACTGATTGAAACTTTTCAAGATACGGTTCCACTTTCTAAAGTGAACACATAGTTCAAGGTCGACGTCCTCTCTTCTCGGTAAGCCTAATTACCCATGTCCCCTAACTCTTAAGAAAGTTAGACTATATCTCGCTATTATGCCCTTGGCAAAAGCATATATATGGCTTTTTGTTCAGCACTAGTATATTACTGAACCTTGCCAAAACATTAGTCTATGTTAGATACTTGAATAAAGTACAACATCCATTTTTGGAACTCTTATCAAACCAAGATTCCTAGGATGTATCCCACATTACTCATATCCATCATTCTAAACTGTTTGGATAATCAACACTTTATGTCTGATAATACTTTCACATTGTCACCAATGCTAATGATATTATTTACATAATGTACAAGAAAAAACCATGCTTACATCTATACAAAGATGATAATCGGAACATTCGTTAACACATTCCATAAAACCTAATGTTTTATATGTGTTATTCAAGCGCATGTATCATTGTTTGGACTTCTTCTTAAACTACTTTAAGCTTCCAAATCAATGTGTTAATCACTGATTCACACAATACTTCTCAAGTCGTCTCCTTTAGATGTCATTACCATGTTCATGGTAACCGGATTGGAATTCAGAATACTAACATCTACTTGAAACAGTTAGAGATTCAAATGTATTGTTATGGATTATAGAATATAAATGGAGTTAAGCCGACAAAGATGCGAAATGGGCCTCAATGCCATGTTTCTCCATTTTACATATGTTTCACTTGTATATCTATTTACTATCTATGGATTTAACTCCAATAGTAGGATCATACAAAACCAAAGAATATCTATGAATTCTGAATTCATAGATAAAAACAGTGATTTGCAACGATTTCATCCAATTGCCTCTTTACTGTCAAAGTGGTCGTTTCCTTTCCTTGTTCCTTGTTTAAGAATCTTGACGAACATGAAAACGATTAGAGGCTTACTCAAAGCACTCCCACTTTGATGAGGATTTGTAAAGATGTTTTTGTGCAACAAACTACGGTTTTCTCTCTTTTACTTCTTGGCTTTATTTCTTTATTCTGGACTTGTCCGTCATTCTTGAGTTCTACAAGAACGATTTCACTACGAGTCTTATGATCACTCATATAGTCTTCTTCTAAGAATCTTACGTTACTTGAAGTAACGACATTCTGATCCCTAGGACTATAGAAAAGACCACCTTTTGTTCCCTTAGAATCCCTATGAATAGCGTAACCTTAGATCTAGGTTCTAACTTGTCTGCACCTTTATTTAGGATATGTGCAGGCGAACCCCATTATTCATAGGGTGTTATCGAAGCTACTTTCGATGGAACTAGATTTAGGACTTATGCTGCTGTTTCAAGAGCACTTCCCAAAATGAAAAGGTAAACACCCGTAGCTCATCATCGAACGAACTATCTCGAGCAGAGTTTCGTTCCTTCTTTCTGACACACCATTCTGTTGGGAAGTAATTCCCTTTTCTGACAAGTATCCTAAGAACTCGTTGCTGAGGTATTCGCCACCGCAGTCAAATTGCAATGACTTGATACTCTTACCATGTCGCTTTTCGACTTTTGCCTGATATGTCTTGAATTTCTCAAAGCATTCAAACTTGCGACGCAATAAGTAAATGTACCCATATCTCGAGTAATCGTCAATGGAAGTGATGAAATACTCATAGCCTCCATGAGCTTGGATGGACATAGGTCCACATAAGTCAGAGTGAACCAGTTCTAACATATCTTATAACCTATACCCATTGGCCTTGAAAAGCCGAGTCATTATCATTCCTTCTAAACACGATTCACAAAATGGGAAGGACTCAACTTCCAGTAAAGGAAGTGTCCCCTCTTTAACCAGTCTTTGGATCCTATTTAGACTGATATGACCCAATTTTAGGTGCCAAAGATATGTTTGGTTCAAAGAAGAAACCTTTCTCTTTTTATGCTTTGAAGAAGATGATGAGAAAAATAATTGAAAATTTCATGTGGAGCAGAGATAATGTAAAGAGAGTTAACTATAGTGCAAAATAACATTATTGTCTTTACCAATGGTCACAAGACCATCAAACAAAATGTTATAACTATCCACACAAAGTATCGAAACTGAAATCAAATTTCTACGAAACTCCGGCATATATAAAACGTCTCTTAAAATTACTCTACCACTTGAAAAGAATGTACTGTATCTCCAACAGCAACAACTGCAACCTGTGCTTCATTGCCCAAGGAGATGGCAATCTCTTCATTCACTGCTCTCTCTTTTGCAAGAAGCCCCGCAAAGTGTAACAAACATGATCTATTGTGCCAGTGTCTACTACTCATGAATGAGTAGAATTACCTACGAAACATGTTTCTATTACTAGAGCTGAATGTGTACCTTCCACTTTCTTTGGACATTCCATTTTTCAATGTACCCTTCTATTACACTTGTGACACTTGCCTTTCGGCTTTTTACCACGCTTCTCTACACTCCCACTGTTCTCGCCCACCTCCTTTTGTTTAACGCCTTTCTATTGCTCATTGTCCGAAGACAATGTAACAGATGCAACCTTAGTTATTAGAACATCAATCAACATCAGGCTCAAACCTTCTTCATCAAGAAGATCGTCATTCTCAAAGAGTTCTTCGAAATGCTCTATTAGCATCTTGTTCCTCTTGAGATGCACTTGCCTTTAGGGTAGGAGGTGCGGGAGTATTAAGCACGAAGTCATAATCAAGTGTTTTTAGATCATTAAGAATGTTTTGCTTCCACTGAAGGAAGCTAGATCCCTTGAGAGGATTAGAAAAGAGTTTATGAATAAGAGTAGCAATAGACATACCTGAAAAATATAAACAAGTAGACAATTAAGTACTTGGTGAGAAGAATAATTTTATGTTAACAATGTTACAACCCTTTGATAAAAGTAATATTGACTAACAAACGAGTAGCCCAACGATTTCACAAGCAGGCCACGTTCTTGTGGACGTCTACTCATGAAATCCTCGACTAAGACACGATGGTCACTTTATTTCCTTTCCCATCACATGGATCTTTATGACACAAGGAAATAATAACCTGTTTATCTCTGGACCCTGCTATATTGAGAAGTGACCTCGTTGGGAGAATTCATCAATAAGCAGCTAAGCTTGACCATATTATTAATCCAACTGAGTTTGTTAAGCGAATTAGTACAATTACGCGAATGGCACCGCTTGCAAAATGCCCTCTTAGCCTATCTCACTAGATAATTCCACTAAGGCCTCGAGTGTCGGTCCATACGAGTAAGCCACATTCGTGTGGATGTTTACGGCATAACTCTCACTCGCCTAAGGAATTATAAAGCTGTTGAGAGATTTTACTGACGTTTACCTTGTAGAGAAGTAGAATCAACGCAAGCCACATTCTTATGGATGTTTACGTGACCCTATCCCCTATCTACGTCTAAAACCAAATATGGAGGTCCCTATTAATTTTAAGAAAATTAATCGTTGTTCTGCTTAGACGTTTTATTTCAAAAGGTTTGTTGCAATATTTAAAGCACGTAGACATATAAGTCCTATCGCATGATTTCTAAGCGCATTTAATAAAATATGCTTGCTTGAAATCGTAAGAAAAACTCGCATGCTTTCAATGCCCTATGCATGTTAATTTCTATTACGCAACTAATAAAAGCAAGTATAACATGCAATTCATGCTTTTCATCCCATTGCATAAATTAAAACATCCATAGCATGCTTAATAATTAAATACTATAAATAGGATGCTAACCTGGAGGTAAAACCTATCTATTACATTTAATAATAAATCTGGAACATTCTCCGGTCTTCTTTCTAAATATGGAAAGTCCACTCTTCGTCTTTAAGTCCGCTTTCCAAAACTGGCATGGTGGTTGGATAAGGTCAAATATATCCAAGATGAGATCAAATCTCCTAAAGATAGAAATATATCTTTTAGATATGATCAAATCTTTCTTGATAAGTATAAATCTTATCAGATAAGATCATATCTCTTAAAGATAGCAACATACCTTTTAGATATGATCAAATCTTACTGGATAAGAATGAATCTTATCCGATAAGATCATATCTTCAAAAGATAGAAACAAATCTTCTAAGAGATATCAAATATCTCGTACCGACTTGCCGAGCAAGTCGGCGTCACCACCATCACCGACTAGCACCGCCATCGCCGGCGACGACGCCGAGCGGCCGACTGTGGCTTGCCGGCCACCGCCACCTCCCACTGGCCTCGGCTGACCTCTGGCACCTCGGGACAGTGCCGAACCAGCTGCTGCAGCTGCTGGACTTGCTGGAGATGCGTTCGTGGCTGAAAAAACTAGTTTTTACCGCCGTGGCCACCTCGATTTTCATGCCGCCTCCGTCATTGGTAACGGCGCCGGAACCCTAGTCTTAAAACTAGGATTCAGCCGTCATACATAAAACGGTGAGGGGATAATCGCCCCTCACTTTATGGTTGAGGGAGATGCAATAATAATTGATAAGTATCAAGTCGAATCCACAGGGAATGTTAGGACGTAAGAGATTCAAGTAGTAACCTAGCTATCTCTATCACTATC